>JAWWMN010000364.1:0-12785 GCA_035047745.1 Catamblyrhynchus diadema | reverse complement strand
GGCGCTGCTGCTCCTCCAGGGAGCGCCGCAACTCGCGGAACTCCCGCGCCAGCCGCTGCCCCTCGCCCTGCGTCCTGTCCTGGGTGAAAAACGCGGATTTTGGGATTGGCTTTTTATGGTATTAGAATGAAATATTGCGGTGATGCTCATCACGTCGGGGTCACCACTGCTGCTCCTCCAGGGAGCGCCGCAACTCGCGGAACTCCCGCGCCAGCCGCTGCCCCTCGCCCCGCGTCCTGTCCTGGGTGAAAAACGCGGATTTTGGGATTGGCTTTTCGGGTATTAAAATGAAATATTGTGGTGATGTTCCTTTTGGGAAGTCTGAACCTCTCAGGTACCGCAGAAATGGGGAAAAAGAGAGGGAAATTGGGATAAAAAGGAGGCAATGTCCTCCAAAAATCTGAGAGACCCCACGGAATGTCCCATGGCCTCTCCCTCTATTTGAATAAAGCCAAAAAAGGGACTCCTCTGTCTCCTTTTTGGGCACAAACCTCTGGTGTTTGGGGGTTAATTTATTTTCCTGTCTCCTTTTTGGGCACAAACCTCTGGTGTTTGTGGATTTTCCTGACACCTCCCTCCCCTCCCTCCCCTCGTTATCTCCCCGGTGCAGCCCCAGCTGAACCCCAGCTGATAAACCCAACGCTCCATGAGCCAAATTCGGGAAGTTTGGCCTCAAAACAGCGCTGGGGCAGAGGGAGGGACACAAACCCCAGATCCAACCCGGCCCCCGAGCCCCCCCCGAGCTGCTCGCACCAGGTGCAGACTCCTCCAAGCGCCGGATTTTCGGCTTTCCAGGAATTTTTCTCTCTCCTCCTTCAACGCCTGGAGGCAGCTCTGGATCTGCTCCTTCAGGGAAGTAAAAAGTGAACTCAGAGGGGCTGAAAAAATTCTGTTTTCCCACCAAAATTTCCTCTATCCCTCGTCTGAGATGGGAGAACCTAATATAATAATAATAATAATAATAATAATAAGAAGAAGAAGAAGAAGAAGAAGAAGAAGAAGAAGATGAAGAAGAAGAAGAAGAATGTTTTTTTCCAAGAAGGAGCAAGGAGCTGAGCTGGAGCCAGCCTCGCGTCTAGGGAGGGCTGGGAGCCCCAGATAAGAGAGATTTCCCCACCCCTGGCTGTCCCCATCCCCAGAGTGGCACTGTCAGGGATGTCCCCATCCCCAGAGTGGCACTGTCAGGGATGTCCCTATCCCCTGGCTGTCCCCATCCCCTGAGTGTCCCCTAAGTGTCCCCAAGGCTCTCACCCGGTACTCCCGCGCCGCCTCTTTGGCCGGCACTACCCGGTGCTCCCGGTGTCCCCATCCCCAGGGTGTCACCATCCCGGCTGTCCCCATCCCGAGTGTGCCCTGATTGTCCCCAGGCTCTCACCCGGTACTCCGGGTGTCCCCATCCCGAGTGTCCTCTGGCTGTCCCCGGCTGTCCCCAAGGCTCTCACCCGGTACTCCCGCGCCGCCTCCTCGGCGGGCACCACCCGGTGCTGTTCCCGGTGTCCCCATCCCCTGTCCGTCCCCATTGTCCGGCTGTCCCCATCCCAGTGTCCCCATCCCCTGGCTGTCCCCGAGTGTCCCCATCCCCTGGCTGTCCCCGAGTGTCCCCAGGCTCTCACCCGGTACTCCCGCGCCGCCTCCTCGGCCGGCACCACCCGGTGCTGTTCCCGGTGTCCCCATCCCGAGTGTCCCCGCGCGCACTCGGGGCACAGCAGCGCCCGCTCCTCGCGGCAGAAGAGCCGCAGCGGCTCCCGGTGCCGCCCGCACACGGAGCCCGGTCCCGGTGTCCCCGGCGGCGCCGCCCGGAGCAGCCCCGGGAGCAGCTCCCGGGCGATGCCCGCGATGTGCCCGAGCTCCCGGCTGGGTCTCAGGCTGCTCCCGCCCGGGGCCGCGTCCCGGCACTGCGGGCAGCAGAGCGGCCCCGCCGGCGCCCCGGGGCTCGGCCCGCAGCGCTCCACGCAGCCCCGGCAGAAGTTGTGGCCGCAGCGCAGCGAGACGGGGTCGCGGAAGAGCTCCAGGCACACCGGGCACGAGGCGGCGGCGCGGAGCTGCTCGGCGGGGCTGGGAACCGCCATGCCGGGAGGAGGAGGAGGGGGCGCTTCCTCCCTCTGGGATCCTGGATATTGCGGAGGAGGAGGAGGAGGATGCCCTGCGACCTGGGGATGAAGAACGGGAGGATGTGCTGAGAGCTGGGGATGCGGAGGAGGATGCGAGGGATGGTGGATATTGGGGATGAGGAGGAGGAGGAGGAGGGAGTGCTTCCTCCCCTATGGGTGCTGGAGATGAAGAACAGGAGGAGGATGTGAGGGATGATGGATATTGGGGATGATGAAGAGGAGGATGAGGAGGGTGTGAGGGATGAAGGATATTTGGGGATGATGCAGGAAAGTTTGGCTGAAGAAGGCAGGGAGGGAAGCAGAGCTGAGATTCAAAATTACACCAAGGAAAATGATGGAAAGAAGGGCTGAGATGAGCTGAAAGTGCCGGAGCGAGGGGCAAAAATAAGGGAAAAAAGGGGAAAAAGAGAGGAAAAAAGAGACGGGAAGGAAAAGGGAAGTGTTTCTGCCCGGTTTCGAACCGGGGACCTTTCGCGTGTGAGGCGAACGTGATAACCACTACACTACAGAAACGCTGAAGCCCGGCGCCCGCGCCGGCACAGAAAACCATGGCAAAAAAAAGGGGATTTTGGTAAAAAAGGGAAAAAATATCTGAGAGAGAGCAGGACAGGGACCGGGACAGGGAAAACCGCAGCGAAAATGGGAGACTTTGGGCAAAAAGGGAAAAAATACCCGAGAGAGACCAGGACAGGGAAAACCGCAGGTTAAAAAGGGGATTTTGGTAAAAAAGGGAAAAAATACCTGAGAGAGACACGGGACACGGAGAGGGACAGGGAAAACCGCGGGGAAAATGGGAGATTTTGGGCAAAAAGGGAAAAATACCTGAGAGAGATCCGGGACAGGGAAAACCGCGGTAAAAAGGGGAATTTTGGTAAAAAAGGGAAAAAATACCTGAGAGAGACTGTGACTGGGACAGGAACCGGGACAGGAACTGGGACCGGGAAAACCGCGGAGAAAAAGGGAGATTTCGGGTAAAAAGGGAAAAAAATACCCGAGAGAGAGTCCAGAGCGGGACAGGAACCGGGACCGGGACAAGAACCTGGACCAGAACCGGAACCAGAACCGGGACCGGGGGGGCTCGGAGCGCCCCGGGCTGCGCTGGGGGCGGGGAAAGCCGCCAATGCCCCGCCCCCGCCCTCAGCCCCGCCCCGCCGCGCTGGCACCGCCCCCCAGTCCTCCAAGACCAACGAGTCGCGTGGGTAGACAAACAGAAGCGGAAGCGGAGCAGCCTAACTTCTGGTGTTGCTCGGCAACAGGAGCCACTTCCTGTCACGTTAGGCGGAAAGGGGTGGTGTCTCAACCGGAACGCGGAAGTTCCGCGGCCTTTCCCGTCTGTGGCGGAGCCGCCGCCAGGCGAGTGCGGCCGGGAAGACCCGGACCGGGACCAGGAACCGGAAAAGAACCGGAACCGGGACCCGGGGGGCTCGGAGCGCCTCGGGTCGCTCTGGGGGCGTGGAAAGCCGGTAATGCCCCGCTTCCGCTTCCACTCTGCAGTCCTCCAAGATCAACGAGTCGCGTGGGTAGACAAACCCCGGCAACAGGAACCATTTCCGGTCATATTGAGCGGAAAAGGCGGGGGCTCAACCGGAAGGCGGAAGTTCTGCGGCCTTTCCTGTCTGTGGCGGAGCTGCCGCCGGGCGAGCGCGGCCCGGGAGGAACCGGAGGGGGCCGGGAAGAACCGGGAGGAACCGAGCAGGACCCAGCGAGCACCGAGCGGGCACCGAGCGGCTCCTCCAGCACCGTGAGAGCGCGGGGGGACCGCAGCGGCGAGGCCCGGTGAGGCCTAGCGGGGCCCGGTGAGGCCTAGCGGGGCCTGGCCCGGGCCGGGGGGCTGAATCGGGAGTAAGAGGAGGAAGACGAGGAGGAGGAGGAAGGCGCCCCCCGGGCATGGCGGCGCCGTTGGCGCTGGGCGGCCCCGGTTCCCTGCGGCCGGACCCGGTGGAGACGCTGCAGGAGGAGGCGATCTGCGCCATCTGCCTCGATTACTTCGCCGACCCGGTGTCCATCGGCTGCGGGCACAACTTCTGCCGCGGCTGCATCTCCCGCCTCTGGGCCCGCGGAGGCGGCGGAACCGAGCCCGGCCCGGAGCGCCCCGAGCTCGAGGAGGAGGAAGAGGAGGAGGAGGAAGAAGAGGAGGAAGAGCTGGAGGAAGACGAGCTGGACGTAGAGCAGGAGGAGGAGGAGGACGGCGTGGAGGAGGAGGAAGACGATGATATGTGGGAGGAAGAGGAGGAGGAGGATGAGGAGGAGGAAGGCGAGCTGTGGGGAGACCCCGCAGAGGAGGAGGAGGAGGATGAGGAGGATGAAGGCGGCGCAGCCTGGGCCGAGGGCGCGGAGGGGAGCGGGCTGTACTTGGGCTACGACGAGGACGTGATGGAGGAGGACGTGGAGGAGGAAGAGGAGGCGGAGGAGGAGGATGAGGATGATGAGGAGGATGAGGAGGACGACGAGGAAGGCCCCGCCGCCTTCATTTGCCCGCAGTGCCGCAAATCCTTCTCGCAGCGCAGCTTCCGCCCCAACCTGCAGCTGGCCAACATGGTGCACATCATCCGCCAGCTGCACCCGGGGCCCGGCACCGGCACCGCCGCCGGCACCGCCCCCGGAACCGGCACCGAGCCCAGCGCCGCCCCCGGGGGCCCCCCCGAGCTGTGCCCCAAGCACCGCGAGCCGCTGAAGCTTTTCTGCGAGCAGGACCTGGCGCCGATCTGCGTCGTGTGCCGCGAGGCGCGGGGCCACAAGCAGCACAGCGTGCTGCCGCTCGACGAGGCGCTGCAGGAGTGCAAGGTATGCGGAGAATGTGGGGAGTTTTGGGGAGTTTGGGGAGTTTGGGGGGGTTCAGGGGGCTTTGTTTGGGGTTTTGGGCGTGGTGTCGCTCAACGAGGTGATGCAGGACTGCGAGGTAGGGAAAGGGTTTAATGGTGTTTTTGGGGTTTTGATGGGGTTTGGAGGGAGTTTGGGATTTTTTTGGGGGGTTTTTAATGGGGTTTCAGAGGGGGTTGTTTGGGGTTGGGGGGGTTGGTTTGGGGTTTGCGGGGAGTTTGGGGGGTTTGGAGGATTTGGGGTTTTTGGGGGGTTTTGGGGTTTGGTTGGCGTTTGGAACACGGGGGTTCCAGGGGCAGCACTGGCTGCACCACTGCCGTGACTGGGGAGAGGGATTTGGGGGTTTGGGGGTTTCAGGCGTGGGTGCCGAGGGTCAGGGGGGATTTGGGGGGATTTGGGGTTTTTGAGGGGGTTTGGGGAGCAGAATCCCCAGATCTGCCCGGCCTGAGCCCCCTCCCCTCCCGCAGACCAAGCTCCAGAGCCACCTGGAGCCCCTCCGGAGGCAGCTGGAGGCCGTGCTGAAGCAGAAATCCACCGAGGAGGAGAAAATCTCCCTGCTCAGGGTGAGCTCTGCACAAATTTATCCCTTTCCAGCCCCAAAAAACTGTCCCAGAGCACTAAAATCCCCTTTTCTGCCCCGTTTTATCCCTTTCCAGCCCCAAAAAACCATCCCAGAGCACTAAAATCCCATTTTCTGCCCCGTTTTATCCCTTTCCAGCCCAAAAAACGTCCCAGAGCACTAAAATCCCATTTTCGGCCCCATTTTATCCCTTTCCAACCAGTGCCAGGGCATTAAAATCCCTTTTTCTGCACCATTTTATACCTTCCCAACTTGATTAATAGCACGGGGATTATGGGTGTGGAGTTGGTTAAAAATGTGCAGCATCAAAGGGTGAAAAATTCAGAATTTGGGGTTTTTAGAATATTTTTAGAAATAATTTATTTTAGATTTTTTTATAATTTTTTTTTTTAGAAATAATTTTAGAATATAGAAATCAATCTGAGGCATGGTTTAGGATGAAGCCAGATTGTTCTTTTTTACCTTTTTCTTCCTTTTTCTCCATGGGTTTGGGTGATATTTTATAACTGGACAGAAAAGTCCACATTGCTGACTTTGAGTGATCAACTTTTGGGTTAAAAATGGAAATTAACTTAGGTGTCATTTCTTAATTGGATCGTTTAGCCTTGAAATACCTTGTACCAAGAGATAATTGGCTATTTTGTGATTTTTTAATGAAAAATCTGCAGAATTCATGATAGTGAGGCTGTTTCACTGATAAAAAATTATAAACACCTGAGTCAGAATATTAATTACTGTCTGAATTAATAATTACTGTCTGAATTATTAATTACTGTCTGAAGTGTCCAACCCAGAGTGTTTTCTCTGGGGTTGAGCAGGGGAGAATTGGGATTAAACGGCAGGAAATTGGGGTTGAAGGAGTGGAAATTTGCTGGAGATCGCCGCTCCAACGCAGAAATTCTGTATTTAAACCCTCCACACCCTTTCCCGCCCCCCGCCCTCCCCGCAGGAGCAGATGCAGGCGGAGATGCAGGAGCTGGAGGCGGATTTCGAGGAGCTGCAGCGGTTCCTGGCCGGGGAGCAGCTGCTGCTGCTGCGGCAGCTGCAGGAGCGGCACCAGGCGCTGCAGGCGCGGCAGCAACGCAACCTCAGCGCCCTGGAGGAGAGGGGAGCAGCGCTGCAGCGCCTGATCAGCGAGGCCGAGGCTGCAGGGAGGCAGGAGGGGCTGCAGCTGCTCAAGGTGGGGCTACTGGGATGAACTGGGGAAACTGGGAGAAACTGGGGAATTGGGGCAGGCGCGGCAGCAACGCAACCTCAGCGCCCTGGGGGAGAGGGGAGCAGCGCTGCAGCGCCTGATCAGCGAGGCCGAGGTGCAGGGAGGCGATTTTGGGTGAAAATGGGGCAAAATCCACCTTGGAGTTGGGTTGGGGTGAAAATGGGGCAAAATCCACCTTGGAGTTGGGTTGGGGTGAAAATGGGGCAAGATGCGCCCCTTTGGAGCCAGTTTTGGGTTCAAACGGAATCCCGCAGAACCAACCCAAATCCTCATGAGAATTTTCACTTTTTTCTTCTCCCCTCTCTGTTTGTCACCTCCCAGGACATCAAAGGCACCTTCATCAGGTGAGTCCCCATCCCCAGGAGGGATTCTGGGGCTGGTTTGGGGTTTTTGGGGGAGCAGGAGGGATTTTGGGGCTGGTTTGGGATTTTGGGGGCTGGTTTGGGATATTTGGGGCAGCAGGAAGGCCCAGAGGACACCGTGGAGCAGCTGAACCGCCGTTTTTTCTGCCATTTTTCCCCATTTTTCCCCCATTTTTCCCCATTTTTCAGGTGTGAGAACATCAAATTCCAGGAGCCCGAGATGATCCCGGTGGACGTGGGGAGGAAGTTCAGGAATTGTTTCCTGCAGGACGTGGTGATGAGGAAGATGGAAAAGGTCTTCAGCAAAGTGCCCCAAGGTGGGGGGAAAAAAGGGGAAATTTGGGGTTAAAAGAGTGAAAATTGGGGGTTTAAAGGGGTTGGAGTTGAGGGTTGGAGAGGGGAAAATCTGGCGTTTAAAGGGGTGGAAATTTGGGGTTAAAAGGGTGAAAATAGGGGATTTAAAGGAGTTGGAGTTGGGAAAATCTGATGTTTAAAGGGGTGGAAATTCTGGGGTTAAAGGGGTGGAAGTTGGGGTGAAAAGGCTGGGAATTGGGGATTGAGGGGATTGGAAACTGGGGATTGAAGGAGTGAAAATTGGGGTTAAAAGGCTGGAAATTGGGGATTGGAAATTTGGGGTTAAAGGAGTGAAAATTGGGGGGTTAAAGGGGTGGAAGTTGGGGTGAAAAGGCTGGAAATGGGGGATTGGAGGGATTGGAAATTGGGGATTGAAGGAGTGAAAATTGGGGTTAAAAGGCTGGAATTGGGGATTGGAGGGATTGGAAATTGGGGTTAAAGGGGTGAAAATCTGGAAGTTGAAGGAGTGGAAATTTGGGGTTAAAGGTATGGGAATACACGGTCAAGAGGTGAGAATTGGGATTAAAAGGCAGGAAAGTGGGGGTTGAAGGAGTGAAAATTGGGGTTAAAGGGCTGGAAATCATTGAAGGGGTTGAAGAAATGGAAATTTGGTGTTGGAAGGGTGGAAATTTGGAAGTTGAAGGACTGGAAATTTGGGGTTAAAGAGATGGGAATATGGGGCCAAAGAAGAGAGAACTGGGATTAAAAATCAGGAAATTGGGATTAAAAATCAGGAAAGTGGGGGTTGAAGGACTGGAAATTTGGGAGACTATGGGGTTGAAGAGGTGAGAATTGGGATTAAAAATCAGGAAATTGGGATTAAAAATCAGGAAACTGGGGGTTGAAGGACTGGAAATTTGGGAGAATATGGGGTTGAAGAGGTGAGAATTGGGATTAAAAATCAGGAAAGTGGGGGTTGAAGGACTGGAAATTTTATGGGGTTGAAGAGGTGAGAATTGGGATTAAAAGGCAGGAAAGTGGGGGTTGAAGGACTGGAAATTTGGGGTTGAAGGGCTGGAAATCCTTGCTCCAACACCGACTTTGGGGTTGAAGGAGTGGGAGTTCAGTGTTCGAGGGCTGGAAATCTTGCTCCAACCCCCTGCGCACCCCACAGCCGACGTCACCCTGGACCCCTCCACCGCGCACCCGCGGCTCAGCCTGTCCCTGGACCGCCGCAGCGTCCGTCTGTCCGAGCGGCGCCCGGAGCCCGCGGACGGCGCCCGGCAGCACCACGGCGGCGACCTCTGCGTGCTGGGCTCCCCCGGCTTCACCGCCGGCCGCCACTACTGGGAGGTGGAGGTGGGCGGGCGCCGGGGCTGGGCCGTGGGCGCCGCCCGCGAGAGCGCCCGGGGCCGGCCCCAGGGCGCCCACCCCGGGCCGGCCCCGCCGCCCAAGCGGGAGATCTGGGCCCTGGGCACGTCGGGCAAGAAGTACCAGGCGCTGACGGCCACGGAGCAGACGGCGCTGGCGCCCGCGGAGCAGCCGAGGAGATTCGGGGTCTACCTGGACTACGAGCGGGGCCAGCTGTGCTTCTACAACGCCGAGAGCATGAGCCACATCCACACCTTCCACATCTGCTGCTGCCGCCAGCGCGTCTTCCCCTTCTTCCGCGTGCTGGCCCGCGGCACGCGCATCAAGATCTGCACCTGATGGGGGCTCAGAGAGGGGTCGTGGACTCGGGGCGGTGCAGCTGTTTGGTTCTTGAGGTTCTTCTTCCTCCTCTTCATCCTCCCCTTCCTCCGTGTGCTGGCCCGCGGCGCCTGCATCGAGATCTGCACCTGACGGGGGCCAGAAACGGGCTGGTGGACTCAGACTGGGGCAGGGGTTTGGGTCCTGAGGTTCTTGAGGTTCATCTTCTTCCTCCTCTTCATCCTCCCCTTCCTCCTCTTCATCCTCCCCTTCATCCTCTTCATCCTCCCCTTCCTCCGCGCGCTGGCCCGCGGCGCGCACATCGAGATCTGCACCTGACGGGGGCCAAAAAGTAGCGGGGAATGGACTTGGTGCAGGTTTGGGTCCTGAGGTTCTTGAGGTTCTTCTTTTTCCTTCTCTTCTTCCTCCTCCTCGTCCTCGTCCGGCACCGGCGCCGCGGAGCTGGGTCAGCTCAGCGTGGGGAAGTTCCTGGGAATTGGGTTTTGGGTTAAAATGGGGAGGATCCGCCACTTCAGAACTGGTTTGGGGTTGAATGGGGCAGGATCCAGTTTGGAACCGGTTTTGGGTTAAAATGGGGCAAGACCTGCCCCTTTTGGAACTGGTTTTGAGTTAAAATGGGGTAAGATCCTCCACTTTGGAACTGGTTTGGGTTAAAATCGAACAGGATCCACTCTTTTGGAGCCATTTTTGGGTTAAATTCGAGCAGAATCCGCCCCGCCCCTTTGGAGCAGTTTTGGGTTAAATTCGAGCAGAATCCTCCCCTTTGGAGTCGGTTTTGGGTTAAATTCGAGCAGAATCCGCCCCTCTGGAGCCATTTTTGGGTTAAATTCGAGCAGAATCCTCCCCTCTGGAGCTGTTTTGGGTTAAATTCGAGCAGGATCTGCCCCTCTGGAGTCGGTTTTGGGCTAAAATCAGGCAGGATCTGCCCCTCTGGAGCCGTTTTGGGTTAAATTCGAGCAGAATCCTCCCCTTTGGAGTCGGTTTTGGGTTAAATTCGAGCAGAATCCTCCCCTTTGGAGTCGGTTTTGGGTTAAATTCGAGCAGAATCCGCCCCTTTGGAGTCGGTTTTGGGCTAAAATCGGGCGGGATCCGCCCCTTTGGAGCCGTTTTGGGTTAAATTCGAGCAGAATCCGCCCCTCTGGAGCCATTATTGGGTTAAATTCGAGCAGGATCCTCCCTTTCAGAGGTGACTGGTTCGGAACCGGGCTGGATCCCCCCGGGCCCGGTTCCAGTTCTGGTCCCGGTTCAGTTCCTGGTGCTGGGAGCTGCTCCCCCCCTCCCCCAGTTCAGTTTTGGGCCCTCCGGGAATTTTTCCACATTTGGGACCAAATCCTGTCAGATTTGAACTCCCTCCTTTCCCAAAATCCGCATTTTTCGGTGCCTGGATTCTTTGGGATTCGCCCCCAGCCCCGTTCCTGTTCTCCCCCTGCTGTTTTGCTCCTCCCTTTCCCTTTCCTTGCCATTTTTTAGGGGAAAATCCCAGATTTTTGGATTTTCCTCTCCCCTCTGGCACTTTACGGGGTTCCCACCCCGCAGCTCTGGAGCTCCCCGGGTTGGGAATAATTTATTTTAATTTTTATTTTTTTCTCCCTTTTTTTTAAATTTCCAGCCGGATCCTTTCCCAGCCGGGAGCTCCCCCCTCCCCCTCCCCCCACGTTTTTCCCTGAATTTTGGTGGATTTGGGAAATTTCCTTGTTGGCGTTACAGAGCTTGTTCGGGATATTTTTGGCTAAAAAAATGAGAATTAAATGGAGATTTTAGTTTTATGACTTGTCAATAATAAAGAATAAAGAAGTTGTATCAAAGGCAGTTATTTACTTCTAAAAATTAATACCTAGCAATTATTTACTTTTTAAAATTAATATTTAGCAATTATTTACTTTAAAAATTAATATGTAGCAGCCACTTAAGTTTTAAAAATTAATATCCAGCAGTTATTTACTATTAGAAATTAATTTAATATCTAGCAATTATTTACTTTAATTTGGGGGTTTTTTTAATTAATTTAGGTTCCTCACGTCTTACACGGACCAATTTTGGGGGGTTTTTTATTAATTTGGATTTTTTATTAATCTGTTTTTTTTTTTTTTAATTTACCGAGGAACAGTCCCAAATCGCACCCCAGTGACATCAGCAGTTTTTCCCCCTTCCCGAGGTTTTTGCCCCAAAATCCCAGCAGGACACGCAGCGACGCCAGCTCCAAAAATCGCCGTTTATTGACATTTCTGGGGTGAAAAACGGCCAGATCGGGGCTCAGCGGGTGCCGATGGTCACCTGCCACACCCGCACCAGGTTGTCGGTGTAGCCGGCAAAGAGAGTCTGGGGACAAGCACAGAGGTCACCATGGGGTCAGGGGTCACTCAGGGGTCACTTGGGTCACCCCTGACCTCAGCCCCAGGTGAACGTCCCCAGGTAAATGCCCCCTGCCCAGGTAAATGTCCCCTCTCCAGGTGTTGGGACCCCAAACCCCCATCCCCAAATCCCCCTGAGCCAATGAGGGGTCCCCAGGGCCTCATTCCCCAAATTCTTGTCCCCAGGTGAACGCCCCCCTGCCCAGGTGAGTGACACCTGCCCAGGTGAGGGTGCCCAGGTGAATGTCCCCATCTGGCCCAGGTGAGGGTGCCCAGGTGAGGGTGCCCCGCCCAGGTGAGGGTCTCCTGCCAAGGTGAGGGTGCCCAGGTGAATGCCCCCCTGCCCAGGTGAGGGTGCCCAGGGGAGTGTGCCCAGCCCAGGTGAGGGTCTCGGGCCCAAGTGAGGGTGCCCAGGTGATGATGCCCAGCCCTGGTGAATGTCCCCAGGTGACGATCCCTGCCCAGGTGAGGGTGCCCAGGTGAACACCCCCCTGCCCAGGTGAGTGCCCCCCGGCCCAGGTGAGGGTGCCCAGGTGATGGTGCCCAGCCCAGGTGAGGGTGCCCCGGTGAACGCCCCCCTGCCCAGGTGAGGGTCTCAGGCCCAGGCGAGGGTGCCCCGGTGAACGCCCCCCGGCCCAGGTGAGTGCCCCCGGCCCAGGTGAGTGCCCCCTGCCCAGGTGAGTGCCCCCCGGCCCAGGTGAGTGCCCCCCAGCCCAGGTGTCTCACCTGCCCGTCGGCCGACCAGGCCAGCGAGGTGCACTGGGGCGGCTCCGCTTTGCTGCTGGTGCTGATCACCTCCTGCTTCAGCTCGTCCACGATGATCTTCCCCTCCAGGTCCTGAGGGGCCAGACAGGTGAGGAATGACCTGGATCCCACCTGGATCCTGCCCAAATCTCACCTGGATCCCCCTGGATCCCCCCGGCCCAGGCGGCTCAGAAACAGCCTCTGGGTTTCCCCACGGAGCGGTCGGAGGCATTTCAGTGTTTCATCACAGCACAGAGAGCAATCCCAATCCCGTTCCCATTCCTGTTCTGTTCCCAATCCCATAAATCCCATTTTTGCCCGTTTTTACCCATATTTTGATGCTGGGTCCCGTGGCAGCGCACAGCCAGTACCGGTTGGGGCTGAAGCAGAGCGCGTTGATCACGTCCCCCCCGTCCAGCGTGTACAGGTGCTTGCCCTCGTTCAGGTCCCACAGCATGGCCTGCCCGTCCTGGGGACAGTGGGGACATTGGGGACATCACTGGGGACAGCCCAGAACCACGGCCTGCCCGTCCTGGGGACAGTGGGGACATTGGGGACATCACTGGGGACAGCCCAGAACCACGGCCTGCCCGTCCT
>JAWWMN010000363.1:0-12924 GCA_035047745.1 Catamblyrhynchus diadema | reverse complement strand
CCCTCCCCCCGCGCTCGAGGCCGCCCCCAAATCCCCTCCCCCCCCTGCCCCGCCCCCCGCGGGGGGTCCCTGCCCCTCCCCCCCCGCCCCTCCCCCACCCCTGCAGGAGGAGCCCCCGGAGCCCCCCCGGGACAAGGAGGAGGTAAAGGGGGGATTTGGGGTCCTGGGGGGGGGTTGGGGGCGATTTGGGGAGACTTTGGGGGGTCCTGGGGGGAATTTTTGGGAATTTGGGGAAGATTTGGGCGTCCTGGGGGGAATATCTTGAGAATTTGGGGGGATTTTTCGCGACTTACCAGAGAATTTGGGCGTTCTGGGAAGGATTTATGGAAATTTCGGGGTCCTGGGGTGGATTTTTGGCAATTTGAGAAGAATTCAGGCCCGAAATTGAGGAGGGGGTCTCCATTTTTTGCGCCCCCCACCCAATAGGAACAAGACGAGACCACCACCATGCTGGCCGACTTCATCGACTGCCCCCCCGACGACGAGAAAACCCCCGAGACCCCTCTGTGAACCCCCCAAATTCCGGGGGGATTCCCCTCAATAAACGCCGCCCCCTCCCCAAATTCCCCTTTGGCCTCCGGGGTCCTCCGCGCCGCTGGGGGGCGCCCTGCGCCAGCAGGAGTAGAGTCGCGCATGCGCCGCTTGACGTCATAAAAACGCGCCAAGACGCCATGGCCGCCATCTTGACTCCGTGAGGGGGAAGCGGCCGCCATGTTGGAGGCGCCGCCATGAAGCCGCCGCGGCGGCGCCGCCTGATCCCGGCGCGGTTCGTGCGGCTCCCGCCGAGCCCCGAGCGGCCGCAGCGGGGCCCGTGGGGGCTGCGGGAGAAGCGGGCGCTGCTGGAGGAGCTGCGGGACGAGGCTCGGCGAGGCCTCCCCGAGTCCCGGCTGGTGGCGGCGCTGAGGGAGCGGCTGCCCCGAAGGAGCGAGGAGGAGGTGGGGAGGGAGGGAGGGAGAGAAGGAGGGGGGCGGCCTCGGGAGACACCCGAGGGACCCTTGCAGCGCCTGAAAGGGTCGGGGATCGACCGGGACTTTCCCTCCGGGGAGGCCCGAAATTGCCACATCATAGACTCCCAGAGTCGTCGCTCAGAGACCCCCGAATTACCCTTAAAGAACCCTCGAAATTCGCCTCTCAGAAACTCCCAAATTCCCTCCTCAAGGATCCCCAAATTCCCCTCAGAGACCCCCAAGTTCACCCTCAAAACCCTCTCAAATTCCCCTTTCAGAGACCCCCAAATTCACCTCAGAAACCCCTCCCAAAATCCTCTTCAGAGACCCCAAAATTTCCTCTTCACAGACCCCCAAAATCACCTCCCAAAGCGACATCAGAGACCCTCCCCAAATCCCCCCTCAGAAACCCCCAAAATTCCCCTCGGAAACCCCCAAAATTCCTCTCAGGGACCCCCAAATTCCCCCTCAGGGATCCCCAAAATCCCCTCACAGAAACTCCCAAAATTCCCCCTCAGAAACCCCAAAATTCCCCCTCGAGACCCCAAAATCCCCTCTCAATGATCCCCAAATTCCCACTCAAAAGCCCCTCAAAATCCCCCCCCAAAGACCCCAAATTCCCCTCAGGGACCCCAAAATCTCACCCAGGAACCCTTTTAGGGGGGTTTTGAGGGGAATTTTTGGGGTCCTGGGCAGAATTTTTCAGATTCCCCGAAACTTTGACACCTTGGGGAGAAATTTTGGGATCCAGCCAAGATTTCCCCAAAATTTCAGGAATTTTGGGGGAATTTCAGGGACAATCCTTAAGTTTTTGCCTCCCCAGGGGTTCCCACCTGCCCTGAGACTTTGGGGAGCCCCAAAAATCCCGGAATTTGCCCCAAATTTTCCCCGATTTTGGCAGATCCGGGCTCAGCTGGTGCTGCTGCGGGGCCGGGCGGCTCGGGAGGCGCTGAGCTCCAAATTCCGGAACTTTCTGCGATCGCAGCGCCGGATCCGCGCCCCCATCCAGGTCTGGGGGGACTTTGGGGAATTTGGGGGAAATCTGGGGGGTCCTGAGCAGGGAATTTGGGAATTTTCTGGAATTTTGGAGCTGGATCCATGCCCCCATCCAGGTTCTGGGGGCATTTCGGGGCCTTTTTGGGAATTTTGGGGGATCCTGAGGCGGGAATTTGGGAATTTTCTGGAATTCTTCGCTTGGATCCACTTCTCCATCTGGGATTTTGGGGGGATTTGGAAAACTGGGTGGATTTTGGGGCGTCCTGGGATAATTTTAGGCTTGTTTGGGGTTTCTAAACTGATTTTGTGGGGTCTCAAACTGATTTTTGGGGTTCCCCAGCAAATTTTGGGGTCCCTGAACCAATTTTTGCACCCTCTGGGTTGATTTTTTGGGGTCCCAGGGTGTATTTTGGGGGTCCTGAGCCATATTTTGGGGTTCCTGGGTTGATTTGGGGGTTTTCAAACGGATTTTTGGGGTGCCCAAACCTGATTTTGTAGTTCCCAACTCGGTGTTTAGGGTTCCCCAGGTGGAATTTGGGGTTCCCAACCCGATTTTGGGGTTTCCAGTGCAGATTTTTGGGGTTCACAGTGCCGATTTTTGGGGTTTCCAGTGCAGATTTTTGGGGCTTCAGATTTTTGGGGTTCCCAAGCCGATTTTGGGGTTTCCAGTGCAGATTTTTGGGGTTCCCCAGGTGGAATTTGGGGTTCCCAACCCGATTTTTGGGGTTGCCAGTGCAGATTTTTGGGGTTTCCAGTGCAGATTTTTGGGGTCCCCAACCCGATTTTGGGGTTTCCAGTGCAGATTTTTGGGGCTTCAGATTTTTGGGGTTCCCAACCCAATTTTTGGGGTTTCCAGTGCAGATTTTTGGGGTCCCCAAGCCGATTTCGGGGTTTCCGATTTTGGGGTCCCCAGGTGTGGCAGGACCTGGCTGAGACCCTGGTGGGAGGAGCCCTGGAGAGCCCCCCCAGCGCCGCCTTCTCCCAGGTGAGGGGGCCCGCGGGGGTTTTGGGGTTCGGGGAGGATCCCCCAAATCCCTCCACTCCCTCCACCCCAAATTTGGGGTGAAACCCCCCAAAAATCCCCAAAACCCCAAAAAATCCCGCCCAGGTGCTGACGCTGGCGGCCACGGAGCCCCTGACCCTGGAGCGCTCCAGACCCCCCCAAAATTTGGGAACCCCCCAAGATTCGGGGCCTTCCCAAATTGCGGGGACCCCCCCGGAGGTGGAGACGCCCCAAAACTCGGGGTGCCCCCAAATGCCGGGGGGGTGGGAGGTGAATTTTGGGAGGATTTACCAATTCCTGGCTCGGATCAGCGCGGGGGGGGAGGCGCCGCCCCTGCCCCCCACAGGTGAGGGGGACCCCAAAATCTGGGAGGGGGAAAAGCCCAAAAACTGGGGGGAAATCCCAAAAATTGGGGGGAAAAGCCCAAAAATTGGGGGGAAAAGCACAAAAATTGGGGGGAAATCCCAAAAATTGGGAGGGAAAATCCCAAAAACTGGGGGGGGAAAGCCCAAAAATTGGGGGGAAAATCCCAAAAATTGGGGGGAAAGCCCAAAAATTTGGAAGGGAGAATGAAAAATTGGGAGAGAAATCCCAAAAATTGGGGGGAAATCCCAAAAATTGGGGTTCCCAGTCCCATTTTAGGGGTTCCCAGTCCCATTTAGGGGTGTCCCAGTCCCATTTAGGGGTTCCCAGTCCCATTTGGGGTGTCCCAGTCCCATTTTGGGGTTCCCAGTTCCATTTTAGGGGTTCCCAGTCCCATTTTGGGGTGTCCCAGTCCCATTTTAGGGGTTCCCAGTCCCATTTTGGGGTTCCCAGTCCCATTTAGGGGTTCCCAATCCCATTTGGGGTGTCCCAGTCCCATTTTGGGGTTCCCAGTCCCATTTTAGGGGTTCCCAGTCCCATTTTGGGGTGTCCCAGTTCCATTTTAGGGATTCCCAGTCCCATTTTGGGGTGTCCCAGTTCCATTTAGGGGTTCCCAGTCCCGTTTTGGGGTTCCCAGTCCCATTTTGGGGTTCCCAGTTCCATTTGGGGTTTCCAGTTCCATTTTAGGGGTTTCCAGTCCCATTGGAAGTTCCCAGTCCAATTTTGGGGTTTCCAGTTCCATTTTTGGGGGTTCCCAGTCCCATTTGGGGGTTCCCCGTCCCATTTTGGGGTTCCCAGTCTGATTTTTGGGGTTCCCAGTCCCATTTTGGGGTGTCCCAGTCCCATATTTGGGGTGTCCCAGTCCCATTTTGGGGTGTCCCAGTCCCATTTTAGGGTTCCCAGTCTGATATTTGGGGTGTCCCAGTCCCATTTTAGGGTTCCCAGTCTGATATTTGGGGTGTCCCAGTCTGATTTTAGGGTTCCCAGTCTGATATTTGGGGTGTCCCAGTCTGATATTTGGGGTGTCCCAGTCCCATTTTGGGGTGTCCCAGTCTGATTTTAGGGTTCCCAGTCTGATTTTAGGGTTCCCAGTCTGATATTTGGGGTGTCCCAGTCCCATTTTGGCGTGTCCCAGTCCCATATTTGGGGTTCCCAGTCTGATTTTAGGGTTCCCAGTCTGATATTTGGGATGTCCCAGTCCCGAACTGGGAGCTGCTGAGCCCGTATTTTCCCCCCCCGCAGAGGCCGCAGTGGTTCTGTCCTTACTGGGAGCGCTGCCGGCCGAACTGGGAGCACTGGGAGCGCTGGGGGGGCTCCAGCGGCACCTGCGGGGGCTCTGGGGGTCCCTGAGCGCCCCCCAAGCCCCGGGGGGGCCCCCCCAGAGCCCCGAGCCCGCCCAGTGCCCCCCCCTGAACCCCTTACTGGTGCCACTGGGCTTACTGGGACGGGCGGGCTGAGGGGGCAAAATTCCGAATTTTGGGAGGGGCCCAAAATCCTTGGGGGTCCCAAAATTCCTTGGGGGTGAGACCTCAAATTCCCGAATTTTGGGTGGGATCCCAGATTTCTTGGGAATGCCCAATTTTTGGTGGGGGGAATGCCGAATGTTGGGATGATCCCGAATTCCCTGTGCTCTTTCCCAGGTTTTTGGGGAAGGGCGAGAAAAATAAATGTTTGGATTTTCCCAAAATTGGAGCGTTCGGGACTCGTTTGTGGCTGGACTGGGAATGGTCTGGGACGGACTGGGAGGGGTTTGGAGGGAACTGGGATGAACTGGACTCCCCCCCCCCGTCCCCCCCCGCCAATGGTTTCGTCCTCATCGCGTTGGCCACGCCCCATTTTAATCACGTGTCTCGTGTTTATTCCCGCCTTCCACGTGACCCTCCCCGCGCGGTGACGTCAGTCACATGACGTCAGTCACATGAGCGCCGCAGCACCGCCCGGATCCTTCCGCGCCTCCGCCCGGCGCCTTCCCGGGACCGCCCGGGTTACCGGGACCCCTGCCCCGTCACCGGGACTCCTCCCCCGTTACCGGCACTGGGAGGAGCTGGGGGAGCTTCGGGAGGCCTTGGGAAGGGACTGGGACGGACTGGGAGGAACTGGGCTGAACCGTACGCTGTTTGCGTAGCGCGGTGGGCAGGGCCCTTACGCCATCCGCGTAGCGCCGTGGGCACCGGCGTGGCGCTGGGAGGGAACTGGGCTGAGCTGGGAAAGGCCTGGGAGGCCTTAGGAAGGCGCTGGGAGGAACTGGGATGAACTGGAACGAGCCGTACCACTGAGGGCGAGGCCCTTACGCCATTTGCGCAGCGCTGAGGGCGCTTCCCTTTCCCTTACGCCATTTACGTAGCCCTGAGGGCGCTCCCCGTTCCCTTACGCCATTTACGTAGCCCTGAGGGCGCTCCCCGTTCCCTTACGCCATTTACGTAGCGCCGCCCTATTACCATCAACGGGCGCTCCTTACGCTGTTTGCGCACCGTACGCCGCAGGCGCGGCGGGGGCGGGCCCGTATCCCTGCGCGCTCCCGACGCTCCGGTGCAGGCCCGGTCCCGGTCCCGGTCCCGGTCCCGGCCCGGCCCCGAGCAGGCCCCGGCCCCGGCCCCGGCCCCCGGCCCGGCCCGGCCATGAAGTTCCTGTATAAGGAGGAGCATCCGTTCGAGAAGCGTCGCTGCGAGGGAGAGAAGATCCGGAAAAAGTACCCGGACCGAGTACCGGTGAGGGCCGGGGCGGCGGGGGCACCGGGAACCCGAAATCCCCTCAGGGAACCCCGAAATCCCCTCAGAGAACCCCGAAATCCAACCCCGGAACCCTGAAATCCCCTCATGGAACCTCGCAATTCCATCTGAGAACCCCGAAATCCACCCGGAAACCCCCAAATCCCCCCAGGGAGCCTCGAAATTCCACCCGGGAACCCCAAAATCCTCTCAAGAGCCCCGAAATTCCACCCGGGAACCCCAAAATCCCCTCAAGAGCCCCGAAATTCCACCCGGGAACCCCAAAAATCCCTCAGGGAACCCCGAAAATCCCTCCGGGAACCCCGAAATTCCCCCCGACAATCCCAAAAATCTCCCTCGGGAACCCCGAAATCCCCTCAGGGAACCTTGAAATCCCCCTCGGGAACCCGAAATCCCCTCAGGGAACTCCGAAATTCCACCCGAGACGCCCAAAATTCACCCTCGGAGCCTCCAAATTCAGCCTGGGAGCCTCAAAATCCTCCTCGGGAGCCCCAAAGGCATCGCAGGCACCCCAAAATCCTCCCCGGGAACCCCAAATTCACCTCGGGAACCCTGACATTCCAACCAGGAACCCCAAAATCCTCCCCAGGAACCCCACAGTTCAGCCAGGATTTCTTCCCCAAACTCGGGAAGATTTTTCTCCCCCAAGTTCCGGATTTTTTCCCCCCAAATCCAATTTTTTTCCTCAAAATTAGGATGATTTCCCTTAAATTCAGGAGATTTTTTCCCAAATTCTTGTGGTTTTTTTCCCCCAAAATACAGGAATTTTTATCCCCGGTTCTCTGAGCTTTCCTTCAAAATCCAAGTGGATTTTTTCTCAAAAATCAAAGTTTTATTCCCTAAAATCCAGGAATTTTCCCTAAATTTAAGGAAATTTCTCCCCCAAATTTAAGGAATTTTCTCCCCCAAATTCCCATTTTTTTCTCCTCTCAGGTGATCGTGGAAAAGGCGCCCAAGGCCCGGATTGGGGACCTGGACAAGAAGAAATACCTGGTGCCCTCTGACCTCACAGGTGGGATTGGGGAATTTTGGGGTTTTTTTGGTAATAATTAGATTTTTTGGTTTTGTTTTTTTTTTGGGAATTTTGGGATTTTTTCTTAATTTTCTGGGTTTCTTTTTCTTAATTTTCTGGGGTTATTTTTGGTCGAATTTCGGGGCTTTTGGGGTGGATTTTGGGGAATTTCTGGCTGGAATTTTGGGGTTTTTTGGGGTGGAATTCTGAGGTGTTCAGGAGTGATTTAGGGATAAGTTTGGGATGCTTTGGGGGGATTTTGGGGGAACTTTGGGGTCATTTTTTGGGTTTTAAAGCCATTTTTGTACCCCGCAATGGGGCAGCTGTATTTCTTGAGCCAGGATTTTGGGGGAATTGTGGGATTTTCGATGCTTTTCCCTGATTTTTGTTGGTTTTGGTGTGATTTGGGGTTGTTATGCCATTTCTTGGGGTTCTAAAGCGGTTTGTTGGGATTTAAAGGGATTTTTTGGGCAATTTTTTGGGTTTTTTGCAGCAATTTTTGGGTATTCGGGTTTTCTAAGGCGATTTCTTTGGGGTTTGGTTTTTTTTTTGAGCTGATTTTTCTGGATTTTGGGTTTTTCAGCCTGATCTTTCTAGGTTTTTTTAGGCTGCTTGTCCCATTTTCACTGATTTTTTGGGGGGTTTTCCCTGATTTTTAGGTATTTCTAGTTGGGCAGTTCCATTTGCTGATCCGGAAGCAGGGCCGAGGACGCTCTGGGCCGTTCTTGGGGTTGGTTTTGGGATTTTTGGGTGGATTTTTGGGATTTTTGGGTGGATTTTTGGGATTTTTTGGGTTGATTTTTGGGTTGATTTTTGCTGTTTTTGGTGTTTTTAGTGGGGCAGTTCTATTTCCTGATCCGGAAGCGGATCCACCTGCGGGCTGAGGACGCTGTGGGCATTTCTTGGGGTTGATTTTGGGATTTTTGGGATTTTTCACTGATGTTTGGGTATTTAATTTCAGTGGGGCAGTTCTATTTCCTGATCCGGAAGCGGATCCACCTGCGGGCTGAGGACGCTCTGTTCTTCTTCGTCAACAACGTCATCCCCCCCACCAGCGCCACCATGGGCCAGCTCTACCAGGTCCAAAAACCTCCCCAAAATATCCCCAAAAACAGCCCAAAAACTTTCCCAAAATCTCCCCGAAAACATCCCTAAAAATCCCCCGAAACTTCCCCAAAACTTCTCCAAACCATCCCCAAAAAAGTCCCCCAAACCTCCCCATAAACATCTCTAAAAATCCCCCAAACCACCCCCAAAACACCAACCAAAACATCCCCCAAATCTTCCCCAAAAACATCTCTGAAACATCCCCAAAATATCCCCAAAACATCTCAAAAAATCCCCCCAAACCCTCCCCAGGAATGCTCCCAAAAACCCGGGAGCATCCCGGAAAAAAATCGGGATAATGGGAACAAAACTTGGGAGGGAAAAAGTGGTGGAAAGGGTTAAAAAGGGGTAAAAAAAAAAAAAAATTCCTTTTTTTGGGGGAGGATGTTGGGAATTTGGGGGAATCCTAAAAATGTCCTGAAAAAATTTAGGAGAGGATAAAGTTCCAGAAGGGGTTAAAAAGTGATGGGAAAGGAGGGGGTGGAAAGGGTTAAAAAATTCTGGAAATTTGGGGGCGAGTTCTTAAAAAAAAAATTGGGAACGTCTCCAAAAATTTGGGAGCGACCTGGGAAATTTGGGATGGAAAAGGAGAAGATTTGGTACGAGGGGGTCCCAAAAATCCTAGGGAAGGGGGAAGATTTGGGATTGGGGGAGGAAAATTTGGGATGGAGGGGTTAAAAATCCATGAAAAAAAAGCCCCAAAATCCGGGAAAAATCCCCAAAGATTTTGGGAATGGGTGGGGGAAACGGGAAGAGACCAAAAACTTCACGTTCGGGGGTGGGGGGGAGGGAACCCAAAATTCCAGGGGAATCCCTGAGGGGAAAATTGGGGAATTTTTGGGATTTCTCCCCAAACCCGATTGGGGAAGATCCCAAACCCAAACTCGGGGTTGATATTCCCGGTTTGTAACCCTTGGGAGTCCCGATTTTAACCCTTGAATTCCCGGTTTCCCCTTTCCCTCAGGAACACCACGAGGAGGATTTCTTCCTTTACATCGCCTACAGCGACGAGAGCGTCTACGGGGCCTGAGCCCGCCGTGCTCCCGCCCCTCCCGCCCTTCCCGGGGCTCTCCCGGTGCTTCCCGCTCCCGCTCTTTCGGTTTTTCCCCCGTTTTTTCCCCATTCCCGGTGCTTTTTTCCCGCCCCCCCCTCCCCCAAATAAAAGCGACGGAGCCGCCTCAGGGCCTGGACCGGAAGTGGGCGCGGTTTGAAGGGAGGGTGTGCACGCGCGGTTCGGAGGGGCGGGGTTTGCATAATGAGTCGCGCGCGCCTGCGCGGAGTGCCAAGTTTGACTTCGGAGGGGGTGTGGCTTGCATAATGAGCCCCTGGCGCGTGCGTATGCAGGCGAATATGGATTTAGCGGGGCAGGGCTTGAATAATGAGGTCTTTGCGCATGCGGACAAAGCAAGTAAAAGCAAGGGGGGCGTGGTTTTCATAATAAGCTCCGCGGGAAAGCTTAGATCGCCAAAACAGGAAAAAAGGGGGCATAATTTCCATAATGAGCACGCTGCGTATGTGCATAAGGCAAAATAAAGGTGTGGAAAGAGCTCAATTTGCCTAGGAAACGCCGCGCGCATGCGTAGAAGCCAAACTTGAACAGACTGGGCGTGGTTTGCATAATAAAACACGCGTAGAGGACAAAATGGTCTCGCAATGGGCGTGGTTTGCATAATGAGCATTGTGCGCATGCGTAGAAAGAAAAGTGAGTGTGGCGGGGCGTGCGGCGCCCAAAGAAGGGCGGGGTTTAGCGGAGGGGGCGGAGCGGCGCGTGCGCGCTGAGAGAAAGAGGCGGGATTTGGACAGCGGGGGCGGGGCCTGGCGGGGGCGGCGCGGAACGAGGCGGCACCGGACGGAGCGGGCGCGGAACCGGGGGGGGGCCCGGCGGGGCCGCGGCCATGGCCGAGCCCGGAGGTACCGGGGCAGCACCGGGTGGGCGCGGGGGAGTCCCGGAGCCGTGGGGCTGGAGCCGCCAAAGTGCCGGGAGCGGCGGGGTTGGGGTCCCGGTAATGGAGGGGGGGGAACACCGGGAGTGGCGGTGCCGGGACTGGCGGAGCGGAGAGCGGCGGAACCGGGGGGAGCTGGAGGCTGAACCGGGGGGAAGGTTGGAGCCGGTACCGAAGGGGTTTGGAGCTCTCAGAGCGCCCGTACCGGAGCGGTTTGCAGTCGGTACGGGGGGAGCTGGAGCCGCTACCGGAGGGGTTTTGGAGCCGGTACCGGGGGGGAGCTGGAGGCGGAACCGGAGGGGTTTGGAGCCGGTTCCGGGGAGGTTTGGACCGCTCAGAGTCCCGGTACCGGGCCCGGAGGGAGCGGCAGCGCAGAACTGAGGGGAAGGGGGGGAGTTTGGAACAGATACCGGGGGGGGGGCGTTGGAGCCTCCGGAGCCCCGGTACCGATCCCGGGCAGGTGCCGGTGCCGGTGTGACCGCCCCGTCCCTTCCCGTTCCACAGAAGCGCTGGGACCGCTGAAAACCGAACCGCAGGTGAGGGGGGGCACCGGGAGGCACCGGGAGGGGTGCAGGGACGGGGATTCCCCCGCTGGTCACTCCTTTCACCGCTCCCGGTTACACCGGGAGCGGTCCCGGGGCTTTGGGGAGGGGTTAACGGGAATGTCCCGGTTTTCACGGTGAGCCCCTCTCCCCCCCCGCTCGGTTCCCGGTACCGGCAGCCCCCAGAAAAGCGGCGGAGGACGATCGAGGACTTCAATAAGTTCTGCAGTTTCGTGCTGGCCTACGCCGGGTACATCCCGGCGGCCGCCGAGGTAACCGGGGAGGCACCGGGAGGGCGCCGGGGGTTACCGGGAGCTACTGGGGAGGCACCGCGAGGGCCGGGGAAGCACGGGGAACGCCGCGGAGGAACCGGGAGGAATCGCGGGGGTAACGGGAGGGCACCGAAGGCTTGCGGGAGGCACCGGAGGGGCCACCGAGAGAATATCGGGAGGTACCGGAGGGGCACCGGGAGGTCGCGGGAAAGCACCGGACGGGGGCTGAAAGGGGCGGGAGGTCTTCAAGGGGGGTCCCCGGTCCTTAATTTTCCCCCCCGTTCCCCCCCCGCGGTTCCCCCCGGCCCCGCCGCCGCCCCGGCAGCTCCCGGCGTGCCCCGCGCGGCCTCCGCGTGATTGACAGCCCGCTAAACCCCGCCCCTCCTGCGCTCTCCGCCAATCGCGTGGCGTCTCTCCCTAAACCACGCCCGCAGCGGGAAGATCCCTGAGGAGAAAGCCCCGCCTATTCTCGGGGACCAATGGCAGCGCGTGTTGTGTGGCCACGCCCGCTGCACGCCGCGGGGATGCTGGGAGTTGTAGGCGGTATTTTGTGCGGGGACTACAATTCCCGGCGTGCCTTGCGCGGCGACGCCATGTTGAGGCGGGGGTTGTGAGGGGGAATTTTTGGGGCGGATTTTGGGGGTCCTGGGGCGCATTTGGGGGGAGTTTTAGGGGTTCTGGGGTGGATTTAGGGGTAAATTTGAGGATTCTGAAGTTGAATTTGGAGTCCTGGGTGGGTTTTTGGGTGAAACCTGGTTGTCCTGGCTTGGATTTGGGGGTTCTGGAGTTGACTTTGGGGTTTCTGAGTAGATTTTGGGGTCCTGGCTTGGTTTGGTGATATGTTTGCGTGTCTTGGAATAGACTTTGGGGTTCACAACGGGTTTGGGGGTAAGTTTGGATGTCCTCGGGTTGGTTTTGTGGCTCCTAGATTGGATTTTGGGGTAAATTTGAGGGTCCTAGGTTGGATTTTGGGCATCCCGGGTTGGATTTTGGTCATCCTGGATTGGATTTTGGTCATCCCGAGTTGGATTTAGATGTAAATTTGAGGCTCCTCCGTTGGATTTTGGGATAAATTTGGGGGTCCCGGGCTGAATTTTGGTCATCCTGGGCTGGATTTTGGGCATCCCAGGTTGGTTTTGGGGCATCCCGGGTTGGTTTTTTGGGTAATTTCGGGGTTCCCCGACCAATTTTGTTCCCATTTGTGCCCCCCAGGACCCGCCCTGGCCCTCGTCGGGCCCCAGCTCTCCCCGTCCGGCCGGGGGGGACGCGTGGGGCTCGGCCCCGGCCGCTCTGCGAACCATCGAGACCTTCGTCCGCAAAGCCAAATCCTCCAAAAAACGCGCCCTGGCCCCCCCGGAATCCGCAATTTTGGACAAAATGCGCCTCAAAGACTCCCTGTTCGACCTCCCCCCTCCCCAGAACACCCCGGGACCGCCCCCCCAAAAACGCCGCGAGCGCCGGAACCGCCGGGGGGAGCCGGGGGGGCTCGGGGGCGGCTCCCGCAGCGGCCGCGAGAATTCGCGGATTCGGGTGAAAAAGAGCAAAAAACGGCGCTGGAAAAAAGGGGACAGGGGCGTTCTGGGCAGGGGGTCCCCCAGCGAGGAGACGGATTCCGAGGAGGAGCCGCCCTCCCCTCCCCCGCCGCCGCCGCCGCCCCCTCCCCTGCCCCCCGAGGGGGGGAAATTGGGGGTGCTGGGGGGGCCCGGGGGGGTGCTGGGGGTGGGCAAGGAAGGGGGGAGCACCGAGACCAGCAGGGACGGGGACGGCAGCGACAGCGACGCGCGGGTCATGGACGAGGACATCATGGTGGAGTCGGGTGAGCGCGGGGGAAATTCGTGGGGTTTTGGGGTCCCTGGAGGAGTTTTAGGGCTCCTGAAGGAGTTTTAGGGGGTGTTAGAGGGGTTTGGGGTGAGGTTTGTCAGTTTGGGGTCTCCAGAGGGGATGTGGGGGTCATGGACGAGGACATCATAGTGGAGTCGGGTGAGTGAGGGGGAAACTGGGGGGAATTTG
>JAWWMN010000362.1:0-12942 GCA_035047745.1 Catamblyrhynchus diadema | reverse complement strand
AAGGAAAAAGGAAAAAGGAAAAAGGAAAAAGGAAAAAGGAAAAAGGAAAAAGGAAAAAGGAAAAAGGAAAAAGGAAAGCCTCCACACACCAGGCCCTACCTCCTACCCCAACAAGGAGTTTTATTTAAGACCTCAAATGAACAAACCCATTCTAAATACAGCCCAAATTAGCAACAGATAAAAGCACATGAATATACAGGGAACTTAAGGAATAAACCAAGGTTAAAGTCAAATATTTTGCTGTTATTTTTGATGTAAGAGTTAACGTGAGAGCTCTCTGCATACCTCCATGAAGGAAATGCCCAGGCTCCAAACATCCGAGTGAATCCCGTACTGCTCCCCTGAAATCCTCTCAGGCTGTGGAGAAAAGCAGAGGAACAACTCCTGAGCCTTGCAGGCACACAGGGATCCTGCTCCAAGGGCAAGGCATGGGAAAAATCACAGGATGGGGAAAATCCCAGGATCCTGGAATGTTCTGAGTCGGGAGGGATCAAATTCCAGCTCCTGGCCCTGCACAGGCATCCCAAATCCCACCCTGGGAGTGTTGGCCAAACACTCTGGAGCTCCCCCATTCCCTGGGGAGCCTGGGCTGTGCCCCAGCACCCTCTGGAGGAGGAAACTTTTCCTAAAATCCAGTTAAAGCTGCCCTGGCCCAGCTGCAGCCCTCCCCGGGCTCTGTCACCGACCCCAGAGCAGAGATTGGAGCTGCCTTGTGGCAAGTGGAGACACCAAAAACCACCAAGATGCTTCAAAGCTTTCCTGGCAGGGAGAAAATCCAGGAAAATTCAGGAATTCTTCAGGAAAATCGGGGTCCTTGCAAGGTTGGCCTTGGATTTGTGTTGGGGTTGTTTAATCCAAGGAAAAAGCCAAGTGCTCAAGCAAAGCACAAGGTCAAGTTGAGAGAATCCAATTTTCCACTTCCCTCCCCAAATCCAGGCACCACAACAAGGAAAAAATTCCCAGTGTGGAGTCCAGAGTTTGGGGAATAAGCACAGTTAAAAAGCCAAGCTACTGAAGCCAAAAGAATCACCACACGGTGGCAACTTTATTTTATACACTTCTTAATTTTGGGCTTTTTGACCTGTAGGGAAAAAAAAAAAGAAAAGAAAAAAAGCCCCTGCTCCAAACTATTAATAGCAGGTTTAATGCTTCATGAAATGGAGTGCTGTAAAAAATATCTGCTGGTTTTTACTTGAAAGCTACAATTTAAGCATTTCCAAGGTCAAGTACAGCATGAAATGCAACAATAAAAGGCTCCCTGAGACTCCTCTCCCCACTGTGCTGTTAATGCACCTGTCTGGGCCAGCCACCTACAAAGGATTTTCACTCTTTAATAATCCAGAGACCTCTGTTAGAAAACAAACTCCCAAATTAGTGCCACTCCAATGTGTTTTTGGATGTTTACCCTGTGCTGCTACTCCCAGGTCAGGAGCTTTTATCGCAGCGTGAATGTTAAATAAAAACCACACTGCTGCCCATATTCCCTCTAAAAACAACCTTCCAAAACCCCCCCAAAAATCCCCACAATTTCACCAAATTGACCAAATCTCACTGGGGAGTGACCCCAAAATCTTATTTTATTGTTTTTTAATTCGCTGAGTATAATTAACCTAGGTCAGCACATTTAGAAATGTTTGCAACAGCATCGTGTGGCATTTTTAAGCTGATAAATTTTTATAGTGATGTATTTTTATACTGACATCTTTTTATACTAACAAATATCATCACAAAGGTGCAGCCAAGAGTAATTTTATCATGTGATATGGGACGTGCTTACCTGGCCCAAGCAAGGTGCCAACACCCACCCCATTTTTTAGACCCTTCCCGTGCCACCAAATGAGATTTATCACTCACATTGAGCAATATTTAATTGTTTATTCTTAAAGTTCAAGCTCTAAACAGCAAGTTCCAGTGAGGAACTGTGGGTTCACAAAAGAAAAGGGCCAAGAAATCAGCTTTTTAAACAAAAGATGGGTTTAAAAGTACAGAAAAGAAAATAGGAATAACAGATGCATCAGGGGTGCAACACATGGATCACTCTAAATACACAGCCCAAGGTATTTTCTCTTAAAAATTTCTAGAACTGATTATTTTTTAATCCATTTTTTTTCCTATATAAAATGCTGATGAAATTATTTTAAGAAAATGTGTTTTGGTTGGAAATTTTAATTTCTCAATCAAAAAGCCTTTTTTGTTTAAAAAAAACCCCAAAAAATCAAAAAAGCTTCTTTTTTTCATAGAAAACCTCAATTTTTTCAAGAGTTTCAAATTCACTGCCAGTGTGCCAAGTGGGTGAAGCAAAGCTTATGACCTTCATTATTTTTTTGAGGGCTTGCCTGGAAATTTGATGACAAACAAACGACTCAATCAAGAAGCAAAGTGATTTTAACACGGAAAATCAGATCGAGCACATTTTGAGCTTAAACTTCTGTTTCACAATCAAGAGATGGAGGCATCACATCCATCCAGAAAGGCAAAAAAAGCAATTTATTTAATGCACACCTGGGAAAGGGAACTGTAATCTTGGTTTGGGCACTAAAGGCATAATACAATTTAATTCTCAGCCCTGCTTAAGACCAGTTTGAAGCAACAGCTGAGCTGGAAAAGTTGATTAATTTGAAGCTGTTTCTTTGTCTGGATCTCTGTGTTCCAGCTCTTTTTTTATCTCTATTTTTTATTTAAAAACCCCTCATTTTTCTGCTATTCTGAAGTATTTATTTTATGCTGTTTCTGAGTGTTGTGATGACACAGGACAGCCCAAGTCTTTCTAGGATGGTGACTTGAGCCTTTCAGAAGCCACACAATGAGCTCGAGTGGAAAAGCACTTAGCAAACAAATGGGAACCCTGACAAGAAAATCAGAAAAAAATCCCTGAAAGCGATTAAAGGTCATGGATTTCTCCCTCCCCTTCCCTGAGGTTTGAAAAACATGAGCACCAACCACTTGGTGCTGTTTATATTTTTATTTTAAACCAGCAGAGCACTTCTTTTCTCAGCAATATCAGGAGCAGTTTGCTCAAAGGATTTTAATGGCCAAAATAAAGAGTTCAGAAAGTGCTTTAAAAACTGAGGCAGTGGAGTTTTCACATCTGAAGTGGGGAATTGAAAAGGATCCAATGGATCTGATAGGAAATCCATTCTGATTTGTACAGAGAAATTTGTGCAGAAAATCCACTCTGGTTTCTGCAGAGAAATTTTGTGCAGAACAATTTGTGCAGAAAATCCACTCTGATTTGCTCAGGCTGGCCCTTGGCAGCTCTGAACCCAAACCCTGCTCCAAATGCATCCTTAGCAATGTGCTTTAAAAAATCTAAAAAAAAAAAGGGGGCTTTAATGTACAGGAACAGGACAAAAGTGGTCTTGTATTAACAAAGACTGACCAAAATTTGTACAGATAAGTAGAAGTACTGATGACTTTTTTGAGCTAAAAAACTTGCACTTTAATGCCCTGATGGTATTAATCCCAATGTTTTTAGGTTCAGATTTCCATGGGGTGTCTAGGAATGCCCACCAACTTCTGCTTCCCTAAACTCCAGCATTCCCAAAACCTGGATGGTTTGGGGCTGTCAGTGATCTGCAGAGAGCCACAAGCTGTGAGTGAAAAACTGGTTTTTTTTCCAATGTCCAAGTGGCTCTCTTTGTTCCCAGTTGTCACAAGGAGCAAAACCAACAGCAAACATATTTCAAAAAACCACTTTTCCACTATTCCTCCTCCCTCTCAGCAAGAAGGAGAGTTGTCCCACGGAATGAAGACAGGGGATAGGAAGAGATGGAGATCTGAGGATTGATTTAGGGTATCTCCTGCACTGAACAGAACAAGAGTGAGGACAAATAATTCCATTGAAATGTTATTCCTGCATCACTCCACTTACCGCCATGTAAGCATTTGTTCCAACATACGTCTTGGCTATGGAATTCACCAGCTATCAGACAAAACAGGCTGTTAGAACAATATAAAGATAATGTGGAAATAAAATGGGCAATTATTCCTCATTTAACCTACAATCATCATCCCTATAAATCAACTAAAAATTATGTAAAAAAGGGAAGGGATTTATCCGCCAAGGCGTTAAAAATGATTAAATCTCGCCTGGGTTGGGGAATGAGGATTCCAATTTAAGCAAGCACTGCATTACAGTTTATGGCAGATAACCTTAAACAATTGTGTTAAACAGGATGCTGCACGTTTTAGTACCCCAAACCAGTCTGATATAAAAAGTGAATTAGGAGGAAGCAGGATTGAGCACACTCATTTTTCAGTCAGATGTGAATAAAGCCCCAATTCATCCCTTAAACACTGGAGGGACAACAGAGCCTGCCAGCCCATAATGCAAGGCTGACCTTCTCTTTGGGCCTCGTGTTTGGCTGAGAGGAAAAGGTGCTGAAATTCAAATCACCAGCACAGCGAGCTCATGGGTCACTAGCAGAGAGGTCCTCCAGGGAGGCCCAAAATGGAAATTAATTAAAATTTGTGCTGCACATTGTCAAAGCCCACCACTATTGTTGCTCCCAATATTAATTTTTATTGTGGGCCAGTTGGGCTCCCCAGACACGTCTCTTGCTCTGCCCTCCCTTTTGTCTGGGCAAAAGGCTCCCATATCAAAGCTGCATTTCAATGAAGTTTGCTATTCGTAAGTAGTAATTACAATATCAGCAGTTTTTACTGTCATTAAACAATGAACAATCATATTCAGATGGAGGAGAAGTCGCCCAGAGATTAGAAATGAAAAGGGCTGTCCCAGCAGAGAGGGGATTGCTGCGGGGCTGCCAGGTGATCTGGACACCAGGAGGGGAACGGGGGCAGATGCAAAGGGGGGATTTACCTGGGTGCTGACCCCAAAGTCACAGAGCTTCACCTGGCCCCGCGTGTTCACCAGCATATTGGAGGGCTTCACGTCTGTTTGGGGGAAAAGCTGCATTATCCACATTATCCTGGATAATAAATACACCATTTATACAGAATATCCTCCATTGGAAGGGAGCCACATCCAAATCCAGCTCCTGGCCTTGCACAGGACAACCCCAAATATCCAGGGAACACTGGCATGGTGGCTTTTGATAGAAAATATTACAAATATGTATTTCAAATGCAGTGGTTTGTAAGTCAGCCGCACAAATAAAATTCCATATATACAAAAATATATAAAATACATCATCTCCACACAGATATGAGATGGTATTTACACAGATGACTTTATACAAATACTAAAAATCCACATTATTAAACTTGCAGGTGACACCAATCTGGACTCTGGAACCAAGTGCACTGATGGACAGGAAAACAGCTCACAGGGATTCTGACAAACTGGAAAATCAGCCTGAAAAAAGGATGGAACTACATAGGGATAGATGGAATTACTGCATTTGGACACAGGGATATTACTGAACTGCAAAATCAGCCTGAAAAAAAGGATGGAATTCCATAAACAAACCACCAATGTCCATTCCAAAACCAGAGTATCAGTGCAAATACCCTGATGCTGACTGCTCCTGCTGCCACAGGAAGTTGGTGCACTGCTGTAAAATCAAATCAACTGGGAACAAACTCAACATCCAGCCTGGCTCTAGCGCAGGAAACACTGAACATCTTTGCAGTTCCAGGGATGCCAGTGGGGGAGCAGAACGTGCACGTTACAGCCTGGCTCAAACATGGGAGGATTAGAGCCTGGCTTTGCCTAATCACTGCCTTCTTCTGTCAAAACGGATTAAAGGCAGCAGCTTGAATCAGCGCCTCCTCTCAAAGTGAGCACTGGTTGGGGGCAGATGGATGAAACCCAACTAGAAAAGAACCTAATTTTGTTTATCATTAGGTTTGCCTTGCTTTAGCAGCTGTTTGCTGGTACCACAGGAGCTGCCTTAATTTGTCTCTGCGATGTAGAAATGCAGAACCTCAATTAAGAAGCTGATTAAAGCTCGCCTCTATTTGAGCTAAAAATCCAGATTAAAAATGGGAGCACCCAATAGTTCCTACAGACCCCAGGTGGATCAGTACCTTGTGAGTGAGGTATCAACACTGCTGGCACTGTAATTCCTGCAAATCCTGTAATTTTACCCCCAAAAAAACCCCAGTCCTGGGCACGCAGAGGCTCAGTTTGTGTTTGCTGATCTCCATCTTTAGGAATTCCACCCACGTGCTGCACTTTTGATGGAGTTTTGCCTCCTCTGGAGCTGAGTGACTTTGCTAAATCCAAGCAGACATGCTGAGCACAGCAGAGGCTCTCTCCTGAATCCTGAACGAGGTGCAGAATAATCTTGTCTCACCTTCTTCCTAAGAAGATGGAGCTGGGCTTGGCTGGGGTGGAAGGAGCCCAGCCCCAGGAGCACACAGGGAATGCTGATATCTATCCCAGGATATCCAGCTGCTCCCAACTTCTAGGGGAAAACTGAGTCTGACCAGTTCTGCTTTTAGCTGGAACAAAAAGGATCCTGAAATCCCCCCACAAACAAAGCTGAAAACATGAGAAAATCCTAGAAGAAGAAAGCACTGGGAAATTGGCCCCTCAAGGACGGGCAGGGGAGGTTGGGGACCCTGCAGAGCAGGGAGCAGTCACACAAACCCTGCAGGAGCAAACCCAAGCTGTCCTTCCAGCAGGACCAAACACCACAAAATCAGGGAATTCACTCAAATGCTTGCTGTGCTTTTCAGTGGCTGTGCTCATTTCCTCAGAAAGGAAAGGAAGTGAGAGCCTCACACAAAATATCTGCTGCTGAGAGCAGGGAGACAATCAGCCCATCAGCAACTCAGCCTCCTGGTCTCATCACCCACTTCAGTTAATGGGTTAAATATTTTTTGGGTTTGGGAAACAAGTGTGCATAAATAATGTTCTGCACCATCTGCTTGTGATTAATATTAGTGTTGAGAAGTGAAAGAATTTAAACAAGAGCCAAAAGGGGTCATTATGCTCCCACTACCAGGGCTTGCTTAATACAAATAATTTCTGTGAAGCATCATTATAGAGGATGAACAAGTTCTCCTGGTGATGGAGCTGCCTGAGTAGTTTCACCTCTCTGCAAACAAACAGGACCTCCAAGCTCTTACTCACCAGTAAATAGAACCATCAGAGGTTCAGCTTTTTGAACACCAAACATTTCACTCCTCGGTGGCATTGAAAAGCAAACAGATTCATGATTGTGTGAGGGAAAAAAAGGAAAAAAACAAAGCCCTGAGATGCTTTAAAAGGTGTCTCCTGACTTCTGCTGGCTTTTAAAAACAGCAAACAGCAACAGGCCAGGTTCAAGGAAGGCAGCAGCGTGGTTTGGCAGAGGCCAGGATTAAGTTTTTTTTAAAATAAGCCTTAAGTGGTACATGAGTGGGCAAGCTTTACATACAGGCATAAATAAACGCATGGAAACCCAGAATGTGTGCTCAGCTTTACATACAGACATAAATAAATGCATGGAAACCCAGAATGTGTGCTCAGCTTTACATACAGGCATAAATAAATGCATGGAAACCCAGAATCCTGGGATGGCTTGGGTGGGAGGAGACCTTAAAGCTCATCCTGTCCCCCCTGCCATGGGCAGGGACAGCTTCCACAACCCCAGGTTGGTAAATCCCCAAACACCCCTGGGTTTGTGTCTGTGCTCCATTGGGTGGCCCTAATGCTGATTATACCCCCAGAAATAAAACAGGAAAGGGAGGAAGATGCAAATATGCAGCTCTGGACATCTCTGCTGAAATCCTCAGCAAACAATCAGATGGGTTTTTACCTTTAACAAAAGCTTTGGTCAAATTCTGCCTGCCCAGAGGTGTGGCTTGTTCACCTCAAGCCTTTCAAAAAGCTTGGATTTAATGATCTTAGAAAGGGTTTTTCCCAAGCTTAATCTTTCTATGCTTCCACGAAAAGCAAATGGAAATTCAATCTACAGCGTTTTGACATAATAACAACAGCAGTAACATTATTATTAATAACAATAGTAATGGTGAGAAGATGGGAATGCTCCTCCAGGGCCTGTCCCTCCCAGCCAGAACAAAGAGGAGTGGAATATCCTTGGATTTCTGATGTCCTGGGGGAAAAGGAGATGGTCTGAGTGATGCACAGACCTCCTCCTGCCACAGAGCACATCTCCAGATCCTCAATTCTCCCTCTTTTCAAACCAGCAACACTTCCAGAATTTCTATTTAAAAACCTAACCAGGAACTGAGGTGCCCAAACCACAAAATAAATAAATATTTGTAAAATGTATATAAACAGCCCCAGTACTCAGAGAGCCAAGTCACCAATCCAGCTCAGTACAATTAAACACAAGTGGGTAACATTGATTTCCTGCAATTCCTTTAAGAAGCAGGTGTGAACAAAGCAAAACACAGCAGATAAAATGCACACGGTCTATACTTATTCTTGAACTTAACAGATTCTGGTTTGTCTTTAGACAAACTTTGACTTTGTACATGATTAGACTTGTTTAATTGCTAATTCTGTTTTAAATCTAAGTTAATTTCTCATTACCCTTCCATTTCTACTTCTTATGCTCTGGGGAAAAGAGCACACTTATCATTGGGACATTCTCACATCTTCCAAGGAAGTGGTGGAGGTGTTAATCTTATGTTTATGTTTGATGTGGGTGTGATGACTCCAGCTCGGGTTTATTAATATGCACGGCTATCACCTCATTAGTTGTGAGCTTTGTTTTGAAGTGAAGCTGGAATATTTGCGGAGATGTCTGATCTGCAATAAAAGCCTTGCTCATTGTTTGTTTCCTGCTCTCCAATTCCCTGCTCCAGCCACAGCTCTGCCCTGGGACTGCTGCAGCCCTTCCTTGGGAATTCCTGACTCCTGCTCTGCCCTGGGTGACACTGCAGGAAAATCAGGAGCTGAAATTCCTCCTTTTACCTCTGAGCATCAAAACCAGGAGACAGCTGAAGGACATCACCTGCAGAAATAATCACCTGCCTGCCATTCCATCCCTCTGCCCCTGCTTCGAAGAGAGAGGAATTCCCATTTTCTGTAGCCCAAAAATGGCAGGATGAAACGAGCAGAAATCACCTGGAGCAGGCACAGGATGCAGCAGATGGAAAGAAAGGGAAGGGAGGATGAAGTGAAGAGGTTATTAAGAGATTTTCTTGGTTTCTGGCCTTTTTTCAAGAGGACCAATCATTCCATCCTTTGGCCCTCGTGGTTTTTAACACCCCAGCAAGGGCAGGTGAACTAAAGATCCACTGAGATGCTCTTTCCTCAGGAGGGACCTGGGTAACTGCTCCCAGGATGAGGGAACAGATGTGGGAATACACAGCAACACCAGGGACCAGAGCAGCTACCTCCAGACTCCTTGGAAACATTAAAAATTGAATGAGTTTCTCCTTTTTTTTTTTTTCTATTTGTTTTGGAAGTTTGGTGTAGGGGGAATGAGCTTCTCTGTTCTTTAAACAGCATTTCCCACACTGGTTTTGAAGTTTTGGTGGATCGGAATTGATTTTTCCAAATAGACACATTATAAGCAACATTTAACAGTAAAAAGTAAGGAATAAATGAGAAGTTTTTTAAAAAAAACACCCCAAATTAGCTGCAGGAAAGAGAATAAACAGCAAAACCCCCAAACCGACTTATGTCCAAGCAGGTTTGAAGCCTTTCCCTGTCCCTGACCATGGCAGGGGACATGATTTCACAGATCTGAGCCCCCAGCAACACTTGGGGCTGTCACATGAGATTGCTGAAGCACCAAAGACAATTCATTGCCTATTTTCTGTTTCCACTACCATCAAACATCTCATTTCCACGCTGATTTTTTCCACTGGGCACCTGTTTGCAACACTAAGCTTCTAAATCCCTGTAAAATTCATTCCTCTCCTCAGTCCTTTTCTTTTCAGGGGAGGAGGGAGGGCAATAAAAGAGCAATAAAAATGTTTTACAAGAAAGTGTGCAAGGTTAATGAGTGAGATTCATTCTGCATCACCCCACTGGACTCAAAGCAGATGTTTGCTTGGTCTTTGGAGAAAGTGATGTTAAAATTTCATTGGAAAACAGAAAACATCTGCTACTCACCTCTGTGTAAAATCTTCAGACTCCATAAATAGGTCAGGCCTTTCACAACCTTTAGGTAAAAGAAAGAAAAAAAAATCACATTTTAGGGTTTCCTGATAGGAAAAATTCCATATTTCAGCTGGGGTGGGAGATCAGAGAAGTGTAAGAATGAAGCAGGACCAGGAAAAGGGGAGACCCCACCTCCCTCCCAGGTGAGCCCTGCTAAAAACCTGCAGCAGGTCCTTTATTAATGCACAAATTAATAACACACACATTAATTTCTTGCCAGGAGCTGTAAGCTGAACCCAGCTGAGCTCACACTGAATCCCCTCAGTGGATCTTTAATTCACCTGCCCTTGCTGGGGTGTTAGAAGCCATGAAGGCCAAAGGATGGAATGATTGGTCCTCTTGCAAAAGGCCAGAAACCAAGAAAATCTCTTAATAACCTCTTCCACTTCACCCTTCCTTCCCTTTTTTCTAATTGCTGCACCCTGTGCCTTTTCCTTTACTTTCTTTTATTTACTCAATGCAAATGTGGAACTTTTCCTCTTGAGCTGTGAAAATTCCCTCATTCTCCTCTCATGATGGACCAAACACAAAAACACAAATCCACCTGCATCTCACAGCAGAGAAATTGCAGATCCTAAAACACAGCTCCTAGAAGGAAACACAACTCCTAAAACCAAATACAATTCCTAAAACACAACTCCTAAAACCAAATACAATTCCTAAAACACAACTCCTAAAACCAAATACAATTCCTAAAATACAACTCCTAGAAGGAAATATAACTCCTAAAACCAAATACAATTCCTAAAACACAACTCCTAGAAGGAAATATAACTCCTAAAACCAAATACAGTTCCTAAAACACAACTCCTAAAAGCAAATACAACTCCTAAAAGCAAATACAACTCCTAAACCTGGGCAGGTTTCAAAATTTGCTCCTTTCACCGCCAAAGCTGCTAAAGTCAAACAAACTCCAAACCCAGTTACTGCAGCACAGAGCTCAACCAGCACAAAATTCCAACCACAAAATTCCAACCACAAAATTCCAACCAGTGCTGAGCTCCCCAGCCCATCCCTGCTGGCTCTTTTCAACACTCTCCATCTCCGAGGTGAAATTTAATTCCATTTCCAAGAGGTTTTCCTCGTGGCTCTCCAGAAAAATGAAGCATTTCTGACACTGTCAAAGTTGTGTGAGTTCTGCAGTCAAGACAATTCATTTTCTGTGCTCGGAGTAGCCCAAAATGAAATTATTTATGTTGCAGTGATCGAGCAGAAGTGCTAAAAATGATACAGAGTGAAAGCAGAGAGCACAGTCATTTTCTGCCTTCCTCTTGCATTAGAAACTCTTTCAAAATTTAACATTTATTCAGTAAGAAAAATGATGTTGGTGGAATCAGAATCTTTTTGTAAAGCAAATAATGATGGTGGATCCCAAAGAAATTGTTCCAGGAGATAATTCCTCCCTTAAACTCACTCCAAACCCAACCATCTCCTGCCTTCAGATGCTTTTTACCTTTAACAAAAGCTTTGGTCAAATTCTGCCTGCCCAGAGGTGTGGCTTGTTCACTCAAGCCTTTCAAAAAGCTTGGATTTGATGATCTTAAAGGGTTTTTTCCCAACCTTAATCTTGCCATGATTCCATGGCTTATGAAAAGCAAATGGAAATTCTATCTACAGCATTTTGTCGTAATTACACCAGCAATAACATTAAAATAATCATTATTAATAACAAATAACAAACAGATAAATGTAATTATAAATATAAATATACACATAAAATATAAATAATAATATACCAATGCAAAAATAAATCAAGGAGATGCAACATTTCAAACCTCCTCCAATGGCCAAAGGGATTTTCAGAACAGTGAACTCTTTGATTATTAAAAATATATTTAGACTATTGAAAATCTTTAAAAGCATAGGAAATTATTTTGTTTAAAGCAAGCATCCATTAAAAAAAAAAGGGAAACATTTCTCAGGAAACAAATCAACAGCTGTGAATTATTACACATCTTTCTTATGAACATGTGCTAGGTAAGCAGAGAGGGAAGCCATGGAATTACCAAACTCCCTTCAGACTCTCTGGGTGTACAAAGGAATAAAAAAGGAGTTTTTCCCTTTATCCTGGGCTGTAAATCTGCTCACAGGAGCCCCCCAAATGGACTCAGCTCGTTATTCACTCCCCTTACATTTGCCTATTAGGGAGGGACTCTCAAGCATTAAATATTATTCTAAAACTGAAGGGGAGAATCTTTTGATTGAAGCTGGAGCAGGAATTATTGGTATTCAGTAAAGGAGGTTTTACAACAATGCCTTGACAAAGCCTTGACACAAAAAGTGCTTCCACCTGCTGTCAATCTCTCACTCTGCTGACAGTTCAAGTGCACATCCTTTCAGGGAGAACTTCAATCAACAGCGCAGAGCACAATGTCACTGCTCCAGAAGGGAGGGAAAATAAATGTGTACAGAGGCAAGGCAAGGCACAGAGGCTCTGACAGCCCCAGCTCTGAGGGAGCAGCACCACCCCAGCCTCATCTGGGGCTCCCAAAATCTGCTTCTCCTTGGGAGAACACCCCAGCCCTCCACGGAAATAAAAGCAGGAGGAAGGAGAGGGATTGAGGGAGATTCCCCCTTCTCACTGCTGGTGACTCACAAAGGGAACAGGGATGGATTTCAGGGTGAGGGCAGAGATCCCTCCACATCTCCTGAGAGAACTGGCATTGGCCAGCCTGGAGAAAAGAAAGAAGCTCCAGGGTGACCCAAGTGTGGCCTCGCAGTGCCTGAAGGAACCAAAACCAGAGATGGAGAGAGACAATTCCCAAGGGATAGAGGGACAGGAAAGGGGAAGGGCTCCCACTGCCAGAGGGCAGGGCTGGGTGGGACACTGGGAATCAGGAATTGTTCCCTGGCAGGGTGGGCAGGCCCTGGCACAGGTGCCCAGAGCAGCTGGGGCTGCCCCTGGATCCCTG
>JAWWMN010000361.1:0-12944 GCA_035047745.1 Catamblyrhynchus diadema | reverse complement strand
TCGTGAAAAAGAAACTGAACTGAAGCTGGCTAAAAGCTGATGACTCATTACAACAATTCAGTGAAAAGGAGGCAGGACTGATCCTGTGAAAAACGCCAATCACTTGTTTTTAAAATTTTAAACGTTTAACAGTAATTAAATGGTTATAAAAATAGTAATACAATTAGAGTAATAATAATTTGGACAAATTAAATTAGGACAATATGAGACAATAGAGACAAAGAGTTACGGACGTCCAGGTACCTTTTCTGGGCAGCATAAGCCCGAAAAAGGACACCCGTTAACAAAGGATTAACCCTTAAAAACAACAGCCTGTTGCATATTCATACATCTTATACATGATGCATAAATTCCATTCAAATACAGGATTCTGTCTGGTCATCATCAGCTTCTTCCTTTGAATCCTAACAGCGCCTTCGAGGCAGGAAGAAGTTCGTTTCTTCTAATAAGAGAGCAATAAATTCTTTTTCTCTGAAAGATTTAGGTGTCCTGTGGCTGCTATCTCACTGCGAGTCCTTTCTTTAAAACAAGTCTCCTACATAGCATAGTTTATATTTTAACATTTTGTTATAACCTAAAACTATATTTAACACACTACTTAAGAGAATTAATACAGCATTACTTTCTGACACAACACATGTAATATTAATTTCAATATTTGTGGAAAGCCAATCATAAAATACACATTCTTCTCACAAAATAACCTAAGATTGTGCCGAATTGAGGCAAAATTGTAAAGGGACAGCTTTCCTGTCTGCACTGCTCTTTCCTGGGTGCCCACCACGACAGCCAGGGCTGTAATTCCTGCTGCCAGCACTCACTGCAGCCATGGCTCCGCTCTGGCCTTCACACATTTGCGTGGGGATGTCTCCCTTCACCTCTCTGCCAGCACCAGAGCTGCTGAAGAGCCAAAGAAATGGCTCAGTTGCTTATTCCTTGTGCTGATGGCTCAGTTTATTCCTTTTACTGATTCCTGCTACAGTCTCACACCCTGACTCTTTTGGGGCGCAGCTTCTGTGGGCCAGCACTACTCCTGCTTGAAGGGAACAGGACCTTTCTTTGGACAGAAAAATAAATCAGGTTTTCTTTTTTTCCTTTTTCTCTCCCAGTCTCCCTTCGAACACCTCTACTTGACACAGAAATTCATGGTAAATCTCAAGTCCTCTTATTGTTATATATATAAAATCAGTGGATTGCATTTCTTTGCCACACGCTCCGTCCACGGAGCCCCGAGTGGGTCGATGATGCGGCTCTAGTGCCGCTCGGCGCTCGCTTGGCCACGCCTGCGGGCGCAGGGCGGAGCCGGCCCGGCGGTTTTCCCGCCAGCGGCGCGCGCGGGCCGTTACCGCGTCCGCGCGCTCCCGTGAGGTGATGGTGGGTACGGGGGGGGAACCGGACCGGACTGGGGATCTGTGACTTTGCCTTTGCCTGTGTGTCCGTGCCAGGAACCTCCCGGCCCCTCACTCTGTGTGTTCTGTGCCTCTGTTCCAGAGGAGGAGCCTGGCCCCCAGCCAGTTGGCCAAGAGGAAGGCGGGCGATGAAGATGAGGAAGAGGAGGAGGAGGACTGGCAGCCCACGACGGTGAGCGAGGGGTGCCGGGACGCGGCCCCGTGTGACCCCGCCGCAGCCGTGGGCAGGGGGATGTGGGCGGCGCTGCGGCCGAGTCACTCCCCGGTGCTTGAGCATCCCCATCCCCTGGGCATCGCGGCCCCGGTTTGTGCTGCCGTGAAACTTTGTGTCTCGGCATGTGGTTGATGGAAGAACTTCATTGTGTACAGATGGTGCTTCGTGGTTATGGAAAAACTTATCCCTGTGAGAGCCTTGAGTGCTGTGTGAAAGGAAGGGTAATGTTAAGAAAATTAATCTACAAACACCAGAGGTTTATGTCCAAAAAGGAGACAGAGGAGTCCTTTCTGGCTTTATTCGAATAAAGGGAGAGGCCATGGGGCATTCCCCTGGGATCTCTCAAATTTTTGGTGGACGCAACCTCCTTTTTATCCTAATTTCCTGGCCGCATTTCCATTCTCTCCCCATTGGCTGAGGTACTTGAGAGGTACAAACTCCCCGATATGCCTGATACTAAAGATTTCCCTCTAATGTATAACCCTCCCTTTTAATTTTTAATTCTTACGGAATTTAGGGGTTTTTCTTCCTCATTGTTTCTTTCATCTCTCAATGTCTAATTTCGTTTATCAGCAAACCTAAAGTTTATTTGTAAAAGCAAATATCATTTTCCATTCATCAATCAGTGGAATCCTTCCTATTGTTTCTTTTATCTTCCAGAGCTAGTTTTATCTACCAGCAGACCCACAACTTGTTTGTAAAGACAAATCCGCTATTCCTCTCAGTTTGAAATAGTTTGGGTTTTATTTAAGGGAAAAAACCATCAGGCATGGAAGTAATTCTCTCTGTAAAGAACATTACAGCTTCCTCCGTGCCTGGCGCCGCTGGCTGGCTTTGAGAATTGACACACCAATTAGCCAATTAGAGAAGCTAGAACCGCCTCTATGAATACCATATTTAAGAAAGGAGAAACCAAGAAACCACTCTTATTTCCTGCTCTCTGCAAAGGAGGAAGGGCCACCCTGGCCCCCCTCCATTCCCGGCAGGGCTGGGCTGGGTCCCGCCGGGCCTACCCGGGCCAGGCCGGGCCGTGGCACGGCTGCTGAAATCCTGCCGCCACTGAGCCCCGGCACAGCCCTCAGCATGGCTCCAGCGCAGCTCCCGGCGTGGTGATGGGCCGAGCCCCCGCCGGACCCGCCCCAGCGCGGCGGCTGAAATTCCTGCCTCTGAAAAAAAGCAATCAGCACCGCGAGACACGATGTGGCCGAGACCAGAGGCGGCTCTGCAGGTCTGCGCAAGACGTGGCCTCGCGACTGGAATTCAGAGCGGCCGGGGCCGGAAAACAGCCATGCGGCTGAAGCGGCCGCCGCCATCCTAGCCCAGCCAGCGAGAGATTTGCGTGCCTGTCTGCTTCTAATCTGTCGCACTGCAGACAAACGGACAGAAAACAGCAGCCAGCAGCACAGTGAGCAATTTTCCCAGATGCAGGGCTCGGACGAAATTAACTCTTTCAGCGTTGCCACGAATAACTATGCAGCCACCACTGCTCGGCAGGGATCACATGACCAGCAGCAAGAGACAGAGCACACAATTCCCTGATGCAGGGCCCTGGCAAGTTCAACTTTTTCCAGCATGGCAGAATTTCATCTGAGAACAAATAAATCTGTGAACGCAAATCTTCTCCTGAGTCAGAGAAAAGGAAAGGTGAAGGCACATAAAGAAGACAACAGGACAACACCAAGGTCAGTGAAGGAGGGGCTGAAGACCAGAGGAAAGGAGGAGATGCTCCTGTAATATATGTTAGAAATAATTCATGCTATCAAAGAATGTATTTTATAAAGATTGTGAAATCCAAATGAGTCTCTGACTACAAGCAGCCTGAGAGGCGGATGTCTATTCAAACTCCGAAATTCCTGAAGGCGGCTGGATAACAATCGGCATTTAGCTTATGAATAGAAGCACCCAGCGCAATGATCACCGTTATCCCGAGTCATCGGAAGACGCCTAAGAGCGATCATTGCCCTGTTGATAACATTGATCAAGATAGCCAAAGTCGCCAGAAAGATACATGTGAATATGCGACTTCTCCAGATTTGATCAATGCTGGCTATCAACCAGGAAATGGCGATTGTCCAGCTCTGCACAGTGAAAGGACCAACTATGAATATGCAGAGTAACAAAGGAAACTGGGACTCCTTCGCCTCGGGCATAATAAACTGTATAAAACATCCCCGCTAGAAGCGGCTCTCGTGAATGGGGAAGGATCCAATGCGATAGAGGTCGGATCCAGGTTCACCCAGTGCCGATCCCGGGCTCGACGCTGTCTCTTTGGCTGTGGTGGTTTTGAGAACCGAATTTTGGTCGCAGGAAAAGATAAATCTCTTCTCATTTTTGATAATTTGGCTTTCGATTGATCATTTATAACAATTCTGGTGACCCCGATGTGATTTGAATTTGGGGTTCGAGGACCCCTCTCCGGTCAGGAGGCGCCCCGCTGATTTCAGCGGATTGACGGCATTGGGAGTCAGCGAAACCAATCAAACACCAAACTGAAGCCAGAGCCACAGCCAAAGAGAGATAAAAAACGGGCCCAGAGCTCTCAGAAACTCAGAGAGATCCAAAAAGGCATCTCCGAGGCCGCGGTGCTTTTTTTTCACTCGGAAAATCAATGTGCACGAAGAATCCACACGGGAAAAGGACCCATGAGTACCATGTGGTTGTGTGGAGTGTGATTGAGTGTGTGTGAGAGACGTGATTCTATCATGAAGTGAGTGTGGACCCCAATATCGCAGTTCCACTCTCCCGCGAGGGAAGTGGTCGGTCAAGGGGGAAGCGAGCGCTTTTTCTTATCACATGTGGGACCTGGGACTCGTAGGGAGTTCACAGGGTCGATCACAGTTGGGGTCAGGAGGGGAAAGAATGTTCCCAAATAGTTTTGGGAGCTGGTCAACGTTCTGATCCGGAGAAGCAGGTAAGAGAGCTCGATACCAGTTGAAAGACCCACGGAACGGTTCTCCGTGTGGCCAAGAAGACTGGTGGTGTTTCACAGACTTAGGAAATTGATACTGGACAAGACTTGGGACTCACATCGAGAATCCCAGCCGAAGGACTCAAGGTGAGAAAAACAACGAGTGGGGTTTTTGGGAAAATGGGACTGAAAAAGAGTAAGTGCCAGAAAAAGCCCCAGGGAAACCCTCCCCAAGATCCCGAAAAGGTTTTGCCTGAAATCCCGAGGGGAAGCCCGTTGGGATGGATGTTGGAACATTGGGACGGCAGTCCCAGGAGGGCGGGGAAATCCAAGGAAAAGACGATAAATTTCTGTATGGAAAAGTGGAGGGGAAAGGAGATCGCAAAATACGTGGTTTGGCCAGTTTTTGGCACTTTAGAAGTATGGACGTGCGAAACCCTGTATGACCACGTAGTCGATCACCACCCGCAGGATTTTGAGGAAATTGAGTACACTGAGATGTGGAAATACGCTTGTTCGGGATTATACCCAATCAGAACTCTCAGACGCTCAGCAAACCGGGACATGGAGTGGGAACTGCTGGAAAACCTTCCACCTCCCTACCTTGTCCCTCTGCCTCAGCCTGCGCAAGCCCAGGTACCCCAGGTTCCTGCGCTGCCTCCAGAGGCATCGATCCCGCAGGGACAGGCTTCAGCGCCACCGCTCCCACCAGAGCTGGCCGCAGCGTCTTCCCTCCCACGTGAGCAGGTATCGGCACCTCCGCTCCCATGCAAGCAGCCCCAGCCACCGACCCTTCCCAAGACTGAGGAGAAACAGATATTTCCCTTGAAGAAAGCAGGTTCTCTTCTGGCCCATCGAACAAGGCGGAGGACAAGAAGAGCAACCACTGGAGATAGTGATGATGAGGAGGAAAAGCTCGGTCTTTTCCCTTTACGGGAGGTACCGACAGCTCCAGGAGTTATCGGCTTTGTACATGTGCCGATCGACACCGGGGACGTGAGAGCTTTCAAGAAAGAGATGGGGAAATTGATGGACGATCCATTGGGGGTGGCAGAAAGACTAGATGAATTCCTAGGAACCAGCACCTTCATGTACAAGGATCTCAATGTGATCCTGAGGTCGCTGTTCAACAACGAGGAGAGAGAAATGATCAGACAAGCCGTGATCAGGGACTGGGAGCACAGGAATCCCCAGGGGGAGCGAGGAGATCAGAGGTAGCCGGACCAGAAGCCATCTTGGAACACCCAGATGGAGGAAGGTAGGCAGAAAATGATAAATTTGAGAAATATGATAATACAAGGTATCCGGGAGGCGGTGCCGAAGGGACAGAACATGAGCAAAGTACTCAGGGAATGTCAGGGAAAAGACGAGACCCCCACGGAATGGCTGGAAAGGCTCCAGAAAAGCCTCAGAATGTATTCCGGGATGGACCCTGAATCCCCGATTGGGGCGGTCTTGTTGAAGACCCAATTTGTGGCGAAATCATGGGAAGACATAAGGAGGAAATTGGAAAAGACAGATGGCAGGACAGGGAACTGCAGGAATTGCTCCGAGAAGCCCAGAAGATCTACATGAGAAGAGATGAAGAGAAGCAAAAGATTCAGGTGAAAGTGCTAGTGGCCGCAATAAGAGAGGCACAGAAACAGGAACAGGTCAGAGATTCGGCAAAAACGGCGCCGGTGAAGAAACAAAACCCTTCCCAAGGGAAGGGCTCAGACAACCAGAAGAAGGACTTTGAGTGCTACTACTGCAAGCAAAAGGGGCACATTCGGAGGAATTGTCCCAACAAGGTCAAAGATGAAACTGTTTCAGGAAGATTTGGGGTGTCAGGGGCTTTTCAGTCTGGGGTCTGGAACACCAAGGGAGCCCTTGAAAAAATTGAGAGTGGGACCCCACAGGCAGGAGATTTGGTTTTCAGTAGATTCTGGGGCTGAACGGACCACGGTGCAGCAGTTACCATGAGGGTGCTCTCTGAGCGATGATGCAATGATGGTAATTGGAGCAAAGGGGGAACCTTTTAAGGTTCCGATCATAAAGAATGTAAAAATAGAGACAGAAACTAAAAGGTGTATAGGAAATATGTTATTAATAAAGATGCAGACTTTAATCTGCTGGGAAGGGATTTGATGGTGGCATTGGAAATCAGTTTAGCAGTGCAAGATTCCCAGCTCAAGGTGAGATTGTATCAACTCACCACTCAGGATGAGGAGAAAATTAATCCAAAGGTTTGGTATGTCCAAGGGGAGGCCAGGAGACTGGACATAGAGCCAATTCACATTGAAATTGAAAGGCCAGAGGACCCCATTCGGGTCAAACAATACCCCATCCCCATGGAAGGGAGGAGGGGGCTGAAACTGGTGATTGATGAATTAATGAAAAAAGGAACGTTGGAGCCGTGCATGTCCCGGCACAACACCCTGATTTTGGCAGTGCGAAAGACGGACGGTAGCTACAGGCTAATGCAGGATTTAAAGGCTGTGAATCAGAGGACTAAGACACTGTTCCCCACGGTCTCGAATCCTTACACCCTGCTGAACAACATCTCTCCCGAGGACACGTGGTACAGCGTGATTGACTTGAAAGATGCTTTCTGGACCTGTCCTTTAGCAAAGGACAGCAGAGATTACTTTGCGTTTCAATGGGAAGACCCAGAAACGAACAGAAAGCAACAACTCAGATGGACATCATTGCCTCAGGGCTTCGTTGGTTCTCCAAACCTTTGCGGGCAAGCATTCGAACAAGTGCTGAGTCACTTTGCACCAACGGAGGGAGCGAAATTGCTACAATATGTAGATGATTTGTTGATTGCAGGTCCAAGGGAGGAGGTTGTGAGGACGAGTACCGTTGAACTTTTAAACTTTTTAGGGGAAAAAGGACCAAAGGTGTCTAAGTCGAACTTGCAGTTCACAGAGCCCGAGGTCAGATATTTGGGACATTGGTTAACCAAAGGGAAAAAGAAGTTAGATATTGAAAGGGTGGCGGGGATTATTGCCCTACAACCCCCATGGACAAAAAGCAATGTAAGGCAGTTGTTGGGGTTGTTGGGATATTGCTGGCAATGGATCGAAGGATACAGTGAGAAGGTGAAGTTTTTGTACAAAAAACTCACCATGGACATAATCAAATGGACAGAAAAGGATGAGGATGAATTTAGGGGAGTCAAGGACGCACTCACGGCAGCACCAGTGCTGAGCCTCCCTGATGTGAGATGGCCATTCCAGCTGTTTGTGGATGTGAGCAGTCACACAGCCCACGGTGTGCTGACAGGACTGGACTGGGGTCAGAAAACCGGTCGGTTACTTGCCTAGGCTTTTGGACCCTGTAAGCAGGGGCTGGCCCACGTGCTTGCAAGCGATCGTAGCTGTAGCACTGTTGGTGGAAGAAGCCAAGAAAGTAACTTTTGGACCACCATTGGTAGTATTTGCACCGCATAATGTGCGGGGTATACTACAACAGAAGGCAGATAAATGTCTCATGGATGCTAGGTTGCTGAAATATGAAGCCATTTTGATTCATTCACCGGACTTGGAATTGTGGACAACAACTGCGCAAAACCCAACTCAGTTTTTGTTTGGGGAAGCCTTGGAACAGCTCGTCCATGACTGTGTGGAAGCGGTCGAATTGCAGACCAAAATAAGACCAGATTTGGAAGAAGAGGAATTGGATGAAGGGGAAAAATGGTTTGTAGACGGCTCAAGCAGGGTGATCAAAGGGAAAAGGAAATCAGGATACGCAGTCGTGGACGGGAGAACAGGAAAGGTGATAGAGGCAGGTCCTTTGAACGCAGGATGGTCAGCACAGGCATGCGAATTGTACGCAGTTCTGAGAGCCTTGAAAGGACTGAAGGGAAGAAAGGGAACGATTTTCACAGACTCTAGGTATGCCTTTGGGGTGGTTCACACCTTTGGGAAAATTTGGGAAGAAAGGGGGTTGATCAACACACGGGGATTGGGACTGATTCACTGGGAATTGATCCAGCAACTTCTGGAAGCAATAATGGAGCCAGAAGAAATTTTGGTTGTCCACATGAAGGGACGCCAGGCAGGGATGCAGTTCTGAACCCAGGGAAACAACTTGGCAGACCAGGAGGCCAAGACTGCGGCATTGATGATGGTAAGTACCCTGGAGATTGAAAGAATTGAGGTCCCAGATGACCCTCCTCAGCCTTCCCAAAAGGAGATTGAAAGTTATGAAAAGACTGGGGGAAAATTGGAGGAAGGTAAGTGGAACGGGAGAGAACTAGTCTCTAAAGGTTTTACCAGGAGAATTTTGAGGAGACTGCACCAGCGAACACATTGGGGGGCTCAGGCCCTGGCTGAACAGTTTTTGGAATTTTTCAGGTGCAGAGGAATTCATGAATTGGCCAAACAACAGGTACAAGGATGCCTGATCTGCCAGAAAATTAACAAAACCAAGGCAAGACAGGCAATCCTACGGAGTTGCCTCATTGTGTACTGACCTTTTGAGAGAATTCAAGTTGATTTTACTGAATTGCCTAAGGTGGGAAGGTTCAAATTTGTGCTTGTAATAGTAGACAAATTGACCCATTGGGTGGAAGCTTTCCCCAGTCCAAGGGCGACGGCTCAGACAGTGTCCAGGAAACTGTTGGAAGAAATTGTGCCCCAATATGGGGTGGTGAATTACATTGACTCAGATCAAGGGGCTCATTTTACCTCAAAAATTATTAAGCAGATGGCTGAGGCACTAGGCATTCAATGGGAATATCACACTCCGTGGCATCCCCAGAGCTCAGGACAGGTTGAAAGGATGAATCAGACCTTGAAGACCCAGTTGTCTAAATTAATTTTAGAAACCCAAATGTCCTGGCTGAAATGCCTCCCTCTGGCCTTGCTTAATATCAGGACGATGCCTCATTCAGAAACGGGGCTCTCACCCTTCGAAATGCTATATGGGATGCCATATAAGCACAGGACACCCCAGATTGGAGAACAGCCAAATTCAACCGTATTTAGCAGCGATAAACAGAAACTTACAGGAACTGAGAAAACAGGAAATAGTGTCTCAGAGTGCCTCTCTGGGATTTGCTATCCACAAAATTCAACCAGGTGACAGGTTGTGAAAGTGTGGAAAGATGTACCCCTGTCCCCTCACTGGGAAGGCCCCTTTCTTGTCCTTCTGACAACACACTTGGCCATTCGGATGGCGGAAAAAGGTTGGACACACACGTCCAGGGTGAAGAAGGTCAAACACCAGGAAGAAGCACCCGAGTGGAGAGTCACTTCTTCTCCAGGCGACCTGAAAATCAAACTCCAACATCCTTATAAATGACCAGCGGTGACCAGATAGGTTGTATCCTGTCAGATTGTGTATGCTAGCCATTTGTACACTTTAAGTGTGAATATTGTCAAGGGGTTTTTGTTATGCATTGTAGAAGGGGGCAGAGGACAAAAGGATTGGGCACTCAGTGTTTGGAAGAGGAGCTTGAACTGACTGACCGTATTCTAACCCTAGCCACAAATTTAGGAATCTTTGAATTAGACTCACAGGAGTGGTTCCACATTTTTCAGAACAGGGTGCATGGAAAACTCAAATCTAAAGCAGAGATTTTGGATGTGGAGTGTCAGAAGTCAATCAAGGTACCGTGCAGCTCAGATGCTGTCAAGGTATCGAGGTGGGGTGCCTTAAAGAGGAGGTATGCAGCAAGCTCTGAGAATGTATTCCCTGAAGAATACTCCTGCTGCTGCAAACATGGTCTTCCTCACCGCTGGTGGCACTCCAGGGGGCGGAGGCAAAGGCAGAGGAGTATGCCTGGTGGGAATCCTGATTGGCCTGAGCCTAGTCGTGTGCGGGACGCTGAGTCTGCACATTGAGACCCCAATCCATGACGGAAACAAGAGTTCCGTGGACGAGTGCAGTAAATGCGCTCAGATAGTCCCAATCAAGCAAAGGAACAGGGCAACCTCAGCATACCAAGCCCTGGAGGAATGCATCAGGGAGCCTGGCAGGTCCTGTTTGGTAAACGGCACTCAAGTCAGATTATGCAGATCAGGCAAAGAGATCTTGTGTATAGATCCGAAGGCGGGGACATGGAACGGGCAGTCAGACAAGCACCAACAGCAAATACGGAAAAGGAATGTGGAAATAATGTCAATCCCCATTTGCAATCAATGTAATCGGACTATGTGGATTGGGGGAAAGACAGAATCAATTTTTGTAGCCTATCACCAGGTGAATCCATTGTGTTATGGCAATTTGAAACTGGGGATATGTGTGATGAATGGGAAAATGTACTGGGTGGGAAGAAATATAAAATTTGACAACAAATTCATCCTAAGCAGAGAGCCGATCATATTGGACTTAGCACAGGCAAACAATGATAGAGTCTGCCTGCAGTATGATAGGGCTGTCTGTTTTGTGAGAAACAAAGATGGAATGGATCCTGAGGGAAAGATGAGGGAAATTACTCAGGAGCTGAAAAGAAGGGAGTCAGAACTTGGGAAGAAAAGAGTGGAACAAGAAAGATTGAAAACTCTGGGAGAGCAGTACAAGCTGCTCGAGAAACAATATGCTGATGGGGAACTACCTTCCCCAGACTGGAACTTATTCATTGATTTAATGCAGGAAATTGCCACGGAATTGGGATTGTCAAATTGTTGGATTTGCAGGGGCTGAAATCAGCAGAGAAATGGCCTTGGAAGGGTAAAGGTTTGGCTCTGGAATAGCTTTTGAAATGGGACAACCCAAGGATCTCAAAATTGGCACAGACACCTGAGGGATGGGTGTTGGACCAAAGAATGATTGGAACGATCTGCATAAGTCGAGAGGGGAAAGAATATACTGAAATGGTGGGATATACTCCATGTGTAACCACTCTGACGGTAAATGCAAACAACAAGGAAAAAGTCTGGCAACCGGAACCTCCTACAGGGTACTGGAGTCAGAAAAACAAACAAATTGTGAATGGAATAGACAAATACTACTTTGCTGGGTCAAGAGTCCTGAAACCAATCCTTACCAATCCTAGGCAGGTCTGAGAGAATATTGGGGAGACCTAGGGAAAACTAATATCAGATGGAAAGCCTCAGATGGAATTTATTGGATCTGTGGAAAGAAAGCATACAGTGAGTTACCTCCAAGGTGGAAAGGATCATGCACTTTGGGCATGATCCGGCCAGTCTTCTTCACTCTCCCCCGAACAAAAAGTAACTTACTCGGGGCTCCTCTGTATGAGACCCTAAGGAGGGAGTAAAGAAGCCTGAAGAAAATGATACCTGTCATAAGTGGCCGGCAAACTTGGGGGGAGGAAGAATGGTCGGCGGCAAGGATAATTGATTATTATGGGCTGGCCAATGGGCTCAGGACAGAAGCTATGGATATAGGACTCCAATTTATCTACTGAACTGGCTGATCAGGTTGCGGGCAGTGGTGGAAATTGTGTCAAATCCCACCTCAGAAGCCCTGGATTTATTGAGTCAGCAGCACACCCAGGTACGAGAATTTGTGTACCAGAATCCAATAGCTTTAGAGTATTTGCTGGCCGAAGAAGGCGGAGTATGTGGAAAATTCAATGAGTTGGAATGTTGTATCAAAATTGATGATTATGGGGAAACCATAAGAGGATTGGCAGCCGAAATTAAGAAAGTGGCCCATGTCCCAGTTCAAAAATGGAATTCGATTTTACAATCATCCTGGTGGGACGGACTATTCGATGGGCCTGGTGGAACAAAATAATGTTCTTTGTGCTGTGTTCAGTAGCAGGAATCCTATTTCTCCTCTAATTCCTTGTTTTATTAAACTGATACACTCCATGGTACAGGGTATGCAGATAGCTGTAGTACCTGTGGACCCAGAGTTAGCTTCCAGAAACAACACATCCAAGATCATGAGCCTGGGAGAGAGAAAGTATGCAAGCAATGCTGCCGAAGTCTTGGCAAAATTTGAAAAATTAGTCAAAATGAATGAGAACAATTATAATGGTTATCAGGGAATCCCACAAGGAGAACATGAAAAAGCTTTCTCTTTATAGGAGACCCTTAAAGGTGGAGGATAGAAGTAGGAAATAAATAGATATTAGTAATTTTGGGATATAGAGGGAGCATGAATTAATGTGGTGATATTAAAGGGGACGGATTGTAATATATATTAGAAATAATTCATGCTATCAAAGAAAGTATTTTATAAAAATTGTGAAATCCAAATGAGTCTCTGACCACAAGCAGCCCAAGAGGCAGATGTCTGTTCAAAGTCCAAAATTCCTGGAGTCGGCCAGATATCGATCGACACTTTAGCCCAAGAATAGACACACCCAGCACAATGATCACCGTTATCCCGAATCATTGGAAGACACCTAAGAGTGATCATTGCCCTGTTGATAACATCGATCAAGATAGCTGAAGTCGCCAGAAAGATACATGTGAATACGCAACTTCCCAGGATTCGATCAATGCTGGCT
>JAWWMN010000360.1:0-13258 GCA_035047745.1 Catamblyrhynchus diadema | reverse complement strand
AATTAATATATAAAGGTAAATTAAGTTAGTTACATATACTAAAATTAATTATTGATTAATAAATAATAAATATAGTTAAATTAATTAATACTAAAAAAACCTTTGAAACCTGAAGGCCTATTATTTTCCTTTGGCACTGTGTGTGGTAGTCACAACCAATTGCATGGGACTTTTACTCTCAACACTATTTAATTTCGGAATAATACCACTGTAGTACTTTGATTCTTATTGGCACCAGTGAAAGCTGAGACTTGTTTTGCTTTTTATTTATTCTTTCATTTAGTGCTTAATTATAGCAACTCCACACATTAATTTGAAAATAAGATCATGCACACACTTTATTGCAGGTAGTAAAGTGACAGCCAGGGCAAGGGGTGCTGGGAGGCAGCCAAGAAATGCAAGTTTTGCTAACTGGGATTATCAGAGAGTTGATTTTAAGGTAATGGAAAGAGGCAATGTGTGAAAACAGAAATAAAATAGGAAAAATGATGTCTTTGTAAAACCAGAGTCCATCATCAGGTTTCAGAGAAATTCTCCTATTGAGTTTAATTTCAAGGTTTCTCACTTTCTTAGCCTGAAGAGAATAAAAGTGGTAAATAAGCTCCATCCTTCTATAAAATATAGTGCAACACACTTTGTCCTCCCAATCAAAGTGTTTTTATATTCTTTCCTCTGGTTTATTTTCTAATTCTATTTCTTGGTCTCATTTCCCCTCAGGGCATTTTTGGTCTTGTGCACACTTATTTCATCATTTCTTCACAATCTTTCAAGTACATGGATTTCTCTTGTATTTTTGATTTTCTTTGCACAGCTATTTTTCTTTCCAGGTATTTCCCTTTCATTCTTTAATGAGAATTTTTGTTTTCAGGCTTCCAGTTTGGTTTCCTTCCCTTTTCTCTCTGCACTCTAGTAAGAATGTTTTTGTCCATGTTGATTTTATTTCTCTCCCCTTCTTACTCTAAGATGTCCCTTTTCTTCTTTTTTTTTTTTAGTTTTTTTTGGTCCTCATGTAATTGATTTTATTTTATCTAACTTACCTCCTTTAAATGCACTTGGATAACTCCAATGTTCTTTCATTATGCATCATGCTCATCTTAGATGGAAACTGCATTCAACAACTAAAAGATTATTTTGAATTCCACCTCCTTTTCCTACCTTCTGTCCTTCTGTTTATGCTTCCTAAGGAGGAATGAGTATTTCATGTCTAAATGGAAAAAAAAAAAGTGGAAATTGTGGGCAAAAATTTTGTGGCAGTTGTCCTGCGTTTTGTAAATCAGTGAGGATGGGTTAATCAACAGCCTGGAGCCTGGCATTGCAGGTGCAGGGTGTAGGGGAAGAAATCATTCAGTGTGCTGGTCTTAATTATAAGAAGAACAGAGGGTCTTGAAGCTAAATCCAGGTTTCTCCCAGCTGCTGTAAAATCAGACTGATAAATAATGGTGGTTTGATGTCTAACAAAGGAAATTTAATGATCCAGATGCAGATAAAATCAAAGAGACAGTTTTGGTCTGATCTCTAAGTGATTACATCATTATTTTGGCTTCCATTCAATGTATTGAAATCTGATAAAAGTGGTTGATTGATTTGTTTTCTGTTTTTTTTTTCTTCCTTGAAATTTCATTATGAGATTCCTCCTTTAGAGTGCTCTACCTGTTTCATAAATACCAATTTAGGCTGTGCAATAGTTCTGGTGAGCAGCTTTCCTCAGTTAACCTGTGTGAATGTTTCTGTGTGATGAGACAGAACAAGGAAGGGTGGCTTGCCTCTTTATTTTATGTCACTGGGGCATCAATCAGCCCATCCTTCACTGTTATTTAAATTGTGACATGGTTGTGTCTTTATTGGCATGGCCAGATTGTTGTGTTGGACAAACTGCCACAGATATTCCCTGCTTAGCCCACAGCTGAGCCCAGTTCTAAAAGTGGCAGAGGCTGCTGAGATTCTAAACTTGTGGCTTTCTGCCTGACAATCTCTGTCCCCATCCTCCTGACACCTCCCACGTTGCTTGTTCAAATTAAGCCACTCTTGTAGTGTACAGGAGAGCAAAACTGGTAGTTCTCATCACTGTATAGCTGGTGCTCAAGATTCCTGATTCTAGTCAGGATGGAAAAATGCAGAGCTGTACATCCCACTGGGAGGTTCAGTGTTCTATTGAATGTAAAAGGGCTGAAATTGCACAAAAATTCAATTTACAGTTAGGTAAACATGAAGAAGATCTATAGTGCAATTTTCTTTTTTTTCTCTTTGCCAACTTCAGTGAAAAAACCTCTTCAAACACAACATTTGGGGATTTAACTTGCAGGAATTTTGGCTGGTTCTGACAATGAAATGTAGTGGGAGCTGAAAGTCCCGCATGCTAGTCAATTCTGGGAAACTTTTCTGAAGAGCAATTTCTTCTAGGATTATTATTCTATTGCTCTCTAGCAAGTATTTCAGCATATTTGGTACTTAATCTTCTGTATCAGTGGTGAAAATGGGGCTTCTATATTGCCTTGTGACAATTTTTTAATATTCCTGTCCTTATGATATCTGCTCATAAGTATTACCACATTCTTAAAAGGAGAGAAAATAAAGATACAGGCAGTGCTAATTTCTCCAAGGTCAGGAGGCAAGTGAGCATATGGGTGGTGGGGAAGCACTTAAAAAATCAAGAAATAAATAATCAAAATAATCCCTACAGGTGAACTTAGATTGTTCTGTTAAAATTACAAATTGGCAGCACCACTAATGCCATTTAGCCTCTCTGAAAAAGGCCACTAATGGTATCACTCACTGAAAGCTGACAGGAACCCTTTGAGCCTGACCTTTTGTTAAACCAATTCTCCCTGACATAGGCTGCAATGCATCAACATTTCCCATTTCAGAGAGGCTGACGTAGAGTAAATAGTCCAGAAAATTAGTGAGAGTGGAAGAATGTCCCCTAGAAAAAAAAGAAAACTTTCTGTGGTGATTGCTGAGTTTTTTACAGGCAGGTCAGCATTATCATTTCAGTCAGGTGAGGAGTGAGCTTGTGGAACAACTCCCTTGTTGGGCTGCATGTAAAGAACAGTTTGCAGTGAAAGCTGTTTCTTGAACAACACATTTTTCTGTACAAAATAATGTCTGTGAACACCCATAGGCTGAGCTTGGACTGAAAGCAGAATTGCAGAGAGGTATCACTGGCATGAGCTTTGTTAATTGGAGAATGCATTGAGAGCTCACCTGGCTGACAAACAATATTGACTTCTGGCATGTTGGGAACCATTTCATTAAGTGCTAACAATTAATGATTTGAATAATTGGCCTGAGAGAGGAAAGAAATCAGTATGGATACAAAGGATTGTGCTGGTGCTAGCCCTGTAAAACTACAGAAAATAAAGCCAGGCCTTGAGAAAGCCAGACCTAGGAAGGTAAAACTCAGAGTCCAGTACCTTCTCTTAGAGATACCTGTGTGAGGTCACATGTTAATGCAAGAGACATTCTGGAGAAGTTGGATCTGTAGCAATCTCCAAGTAATTTACTGCCTGAATGCCTTTATGTAATTTATTACAGTCACAGGGATGTTGCTAAGGGCTGGTCAGGATCTTCATGGATTTTACTTCTCCCTATTAAACCCTTGCACACTCAGCAGTGAGCGTTGATTTTGTTATAGCATCTCATTTTAGGATGATCATCATATTACAAAATGTAATACTGTGCTTATCAGAATCCCATAACCTATATTTTTCACTGTCTTTGTCTAGTTTATCATTCTTTTCAATGTTTTTATAATACTGTTTTGCAGTCCATGCATGCTCAGAAATACACATCTGATGAACACTCACGTTCTTTGTGCCAAGCAGATTATCAGTTATTAAATCCTTCCAAATCTCCCTGCTTTACAATGAAATCAGGAGAGTTCAAGTTATGCTTTTATAACTCCATTAAATTGAAGACTGTAATTCTTGCGAAAAACGATATTAACTGAGGCAATTTATCATGAAGTCTGAGAAGTAATCAGCTGCTCTGAGAACAGCTATAAATACAGGTTTCCAAGCTGTACAAAAAGGAGACTTTTTGGGACCATTTAAAAACATGAGGAGTGAAGGACAAACACCAGGAGGTGCCTCCTACAGCTGCTCCACAGAGTTCTCCAGGCTTTTCTGCACCCCTCCTGTGTGTCTCTCTTTTTTTTTTTTTTTGTTTTTTAAATTGCTTCTGATCAATAACAAGGAGTGTATAACTTTCCTTTAGCTGTATTGCACTATAGAGGGGCTATTTTAAAAGAGCATTGAGGCAGCTCCTACTTTGTGTAGCTCATAGACAAGAAAACTCAGAGTTTAGAGCAATGTCTGATTTCAGCTACTTGGGCTATTTTCTGTCCTCCTGTTCTGCAGTGCACTTTTGCTTGGCTGTGATGTTTTATTTTATTTTATTTTATGCTCCAGCATGGTCCAAGTTAACAATATATATCTTTATTCCATTCTCCTCTTTGCAATTTCAGCTTTAATTCTGAAAATTTGGCCTGGAAGCTTCAAGAGAGATAAAGAAAAGAGCCCCCAACTTCAAAGAAGTGGTAGAAGATGAAAGGAAACTAGAGAATGCCTTTAGGGATTAACAAGGAGTCTTGAGGAAAAAGGCCCTGAATATCCAGTCAGTCACAACCAAACCATGGAGGAAAATCCCTGTGAAAAAAAGCAGAATTATGTGTGGCAGGATGATTGCAATTATTAAGGCAAAAACTGAATTTCTGATGGTGGTGAGAGAGAGAATATATAGAATAAAAATTGGGGTTTGCCATCATCCTATAGGTGAAAACTGAAATGCGTGACATTCAGTGACCCTGTGCTAGAGGATTCATTATTTATAACTCGCTTGAGACAAAAGGTAAAACAGTTCATGTTCCTCATCACCCCAGTGATTTGAAGCAAAGGGAGTGAGATTCCATTTCTAATATGCTCTGGCTGTGCCTGGAAAAGATTTTGTTTCTACAAGAGATGTAGCAGAGTGGTATGAGCAGATGTTTCACTTAAGTGTGGCTAATAACAAATCCCACCACAAATAACAAGAATAAGGAAATGCTGGCCTGCAATAAATCACATTTGCAAACAGTGTGCTTAGATAATGAGCATATGAAAATACCAATATGGAGCCTATTACTGTATGGAAATTCTTCCTCCTGAACTTAGATTTGCTAGAAGTTATGGAACAGGAATAAATATCTGCTACCAAATTGTGTGTCATTATTACACCTTCCTCTGGCATGTAATTAGAGAAACTACTCTTAGGAGTGGATGGCTACAACCTCTTGTACTCTGCTGGAAGTGTAGGGTCTAAAAACTTTTCCATGTGGCAGCTGAGAGCATCCTCTGGCTCACTGAGGCAGCAGAACCTGGATGAGGGCTAAACCAGGCTTGGATTGTTTGAATGCCTCTGGATATTCCAAACCATTTGTTTGTTGCCTTGTTGAACTGTGCAATTTGCTGGGTCCCCAGGACAAATCTGGGGATTGACAAATCTGGAATCTGACTCCATGTTCTTAGAAGGCTAATTTATTATGTTATTATATTATATTAAAGAATGCTATACTAAAAATATACTAAAGAATAGAGAAAGGATACTTACAGGAGGTTTAACAAGAATGATAATGAAAATCTCATAACAGGCCAGAGTCCTGACACAGCTGGACATGATTGGTCATTAAGTTAAAACAATTCACATGAAACCAATGAAACAATGACCAGTCGGTAAACAATCTCTAGACCACATTCCAAAGCAGCAAAACACAGGAGAAGCAAATGAGATAATTATTGTTTTCCTTTTTCTCTGAGGCTTCTCAGCTTTCCAGGAGAAGAATCCTGGGCAAAGGGATTTTTCAGAAAATATGATGGTGACATTGAACCACCCCAGGATTTTCACATCTGAATCACTCTGTTACTTTTGAAAATGGAGGTTAATTCATGCAATCAAGGACTCTTTTCCAACAGGAAATACATGCAAAGGACTTAGGTTACCTAAAAATGCAGCTACTGCTTTTAAGTATTTTTAATTATTTTTATATGTGCAGTGTGCTGTGAGTCTTGTGAAAGATATATGAACAATTCACTGTTTTCTGTGCCTTCAATCACAGAAACATTTTATTTGTTTTATTCTGTCCAGCTCTAATAATTAACCCTTTTCTGCATCTCACAGTCAGGGCATCCAAGGGAAGGAGCTGTACCTAAGTTAGTAAATGAAGTATTTTATAGAAAATTACCCTACAATGAGCTGAGCCTGCAGCAAGTCAGACTTGGGTGTGTGGAAAGATTCAGCCTGGTCCAGACTGGTCTGCTAAGTGGGGTGAGAAAACGCTGGAAGGGAGTACAGTGACAGAACATTTTGTGTAGTTGGTTAAGGAAGAGATGGGGGCTGCTGGATCAGGAAGATCTGAAAAGTTTTGGCAGAGAAGAGGCATTAAGAGCTGGGTAGTTGAAAGATGTGCAGACCCTGAAAATGAGGGGGTTACTCCCTGCCCAGCTGTAGGTGAAGGTTTTATCTCAGTCCTTGCATTTTGCCTCACTGCTTGATCCTCCTTTCCTGCAGAGGGAGTCAGGAGAGACTTCAGCTTTAGCCTCTGGGAGTGCTGGGCAAACTTGGGAGGTTTAGCAGCGTGACTTTCTCATGTTTCTGGAGTGCACTCTGATTTCTCCACAACTGTCCATGGTCCCACGATGCTATGAAAGCTTTGTGCCACCCTGGTGCTCATCCCTCATGGAATTGCTGACACTCCTCTTCTCATAGGGTGCAGATCTACTGCAGCTTGTCCAAGCCCAGGCTTTGGTGTGGGAAGGTCCTTTCAAGCCTGAAAAATGGATGAGGTTTACAACCAAAAATGTCATCACAGACAGCTCTTTATCAAAGCACAGTTGGCTGCATGCTGCAAAGGCCACCTGCCCTGGTGTTTCCTTTTGCTGGACATCCTGGGAGAAGAAAACAGCCTCGTAAAAATCACTTTTAGCAATTATTTAAAGGATTTATACCAAAGCAATCCAAAACACACTCTCCATGGGTTGTTACATTACAGTAAAAACATTAATCCTGCACAGATCATTATTTTATCATTAGCTTAATGTCATCAGTTAATGAAGACACATCCATGCAGCTCTCAGATGAGTTTCACTGGGCTGCCCACGCCCACAGATAACAGATGCAATTCAAATGCTGCCAAAATCATCATCCTTGTGACAAAGCTTTGTAAGTGGCTTTGTGGTGGTGGAAAATAGTTTTAATTTTACCCACATGGGTGGTTTTTTTCCCCACTACCCCTAATTTTACCCATAGCATCAAAATAGAAAATTTCCTACCTTAAATGATTTACTGTTCTTGCAATGTTACCCCTTTCTCTTTCCATATTTAAGGAAGGTGTGTGTATCATGTCTCTGATAAGGAGGAAATTAAATAGAAAGGGAATAAACATCCAAACTATGAGAGCCCTCTAGTGAAATCCTTATGCTAATTTTTAATTATTTTTTTCACTTTGAAACCCTTTGGGACTACAATTTGTTTCAACAGCAGCTGTATCAGATTAAAAAAAAAAAAAAAAAAAGAAACAACCAAAAGCTCCTTACCAATTCTGCAAACTGAAGATTTAGCACCTTTCTAACAATATTGTACATTTTTATCAAAGAACTAAGTTCAATCCTATTCCATTTTATTATAGGAAGGTTGTGATTTATAGTGGGAAATGTACAAATTAGCTCCTCACTCCTTGGGACTGTTTCAGTGGATATGAAAGTTCCTTTCATTATTTAGAGAAGGGTACTCCCAATGAAATGGTTAATTGTAATTCCAGTTGTAATTCCATTACAGAATGGCACTGGTGCAGCATCCCTGGAAAACACTGAGCATTAGAGCAGCTCCTGCATGTCTGATACATTTCAGGCACCACAAAGAGCCCTGAGGCAGAGTCTATAAAGCAATGACAGCTGTAGCAAATTCCCCCCCACTTCCCAGCCTTCCCCAAGAACTTCTGCCTAGCCAGTAGAACAAAATAAAATAAGCATTAAAAAAAGTTTCAACTCAGTTTGACTCTGAATTGTTTCAGAAACCAGAACCTGCTGCTTTATTTGCAGAATAGACTTCTCTTGAATACTCAAACTGAGATGAAATCACAATGGTTACAAACTCCAGACACTGTGCATCACCCAGGGGCTTTAGCCAATGTTTTGAATTATATTTTCACCTGCTGGTCTTTTTTTTTTTTTATGTTGTCTCTTCAAAGGGAGGAGTTCATGATGATTTTGGATTCATGGTTTTGGATGATGTCCTACATAGAGGTCAGTCTATCTTTTAAAAGCGTTTACAGAACTTTTTAGTACATAAATTTCCTGGATTTTCATTTAGGAACCACTGGACATGATGGAATGAAATCAAAGGTTTTAAATTCCTACTCCCTGTATGTAAATTACTCTGAGTCACCATTTAAAAACTGAACCTCTGATGACTGAAACTCTGAGCATGTGCTGTCCTTAGGTTGAGACTGAGCAGAAGCTTTCTCCCATCTCTGCCAGTGCTCCCAGCACCAATCTGTTCCAGCTCTGCTCTCTGGCACTGCACAGAGCAGGGCAGCTCTCAAGGCCACTGCCAGATTGTCAGTGCAGCATCTTCCAGAAGGAAGGGACTGCAAAACTTCAGCCAAGCAATTTAATAAAGAGCTGTGTGCTGCTTGGGGATGTACAGCTGTTCTTTTCATGGAGGTTATGAAGCATTTCTAGAGAATTTACAAATCTATTTGGACATTGCTGTTCATCCCATATAGAACAAAATGCTGGGGTTTTGGAGTTATCAGTTGGAAGAGCTGTTCCCTGAGCTGTTTGCAGGAGAGGAAATGGAGATGAGAGGCTCATATACCCACCCCTGTGTAGAGTGTGCATTATTATTCATGACTAATTCATCAGCATCATCTCTCCTTCTTCTATTCCCTGTTTGCACAGGCCTTGAGTAGGGGATTGTGTGCAGGCACTGTTCCCTGGACCATTGCCTTTCCAGCGTCTCCTGCCCTCAGTGCAGGACACAAATCACGTCCTGAGATTTTTAGTAGCTCATCTCAGAAACAAAAAGAGAGGATGTTTCTTGACAGTCTTGTTATAAGTGAATAACTTTTATTCCTAGTGTTCCTTCTAATTTAAGTTGTTGGATTTAATTACTTTGTTGAGATGCTTGCCACATGGCCAGGACTACTGAATCTCCAGACTGGCAGATGTTTCTCCTCATTAACCCAGTTTTCAGCCAAGGAAGGAAGCCAAAGTTTTTTCAGGCTTGTGTATTGAAGACCTATAAATATCCAGTGTGTGTGTTTAGACAGGACAGTCTGTTCCCCAGAGGCATTAAGCAAATCTGCATCTCCTAATTGGAGGCAAAATCAGGTCATTTGAACTGGGGAATCAGGTGTGGATTCCAGCACTTAGCTGCCCTGAATTGGTAGCAAAGGGTGGAGGAAAAGATAACAGAGGAACAGACTCACCCTGTGCCAGCAGAACCATCAGTGGGATCATGGTCAGGCTCACCTGCCAGGTTTGCTTGGGCTCTAATCCCTGCCTGGGCTGACAGCCCTGAGCTGGACAGAATCCTGCTCCTGCAGGAGACTGTGTTGGGATGAAAAGCAGCAGTTCTGAATAGTTCCATCCTCCCCTTTTTAAGTTCATAAAATTACATGGACTAGAAATTAATATGCCGTTACAAATTTTATGCCTGAATTTATTTGAAAATCACAACAGCATTGTGCACCAGCTGAATTTCTACTAGCAGATTAAAACAGCCTCAGTGAGCTGTACAGCAATGTACTGGAATTAAGGTCAACTAAGCTCCTTAACCAAAATTTTTTATTCTACCAACAATACGTCTGAGTGGATTTCTATTGAGGGCAACTTGGGAGCAACCACTCCTCAGTAATAAATGTAAAAGCAGTGCAAAACTTCTCCAGGAATCTTGAAATTGAGTCAGTTTTCCAGGATGTTTAAAAATCTGCAGGAAGAATCCTGGCTTTACTTATTGTTTTGGAGGGGTTTCAGACCTTCATCTGTAAGAGAAGACTCTTGTAAGGTTTAGGCGCTGGCTGTTGGCAATTCTCAGCACCTTCCATAATTTATTCCTCATTGTAATCCAATTTCAGCAGTCTGAGGAGAGAACTGGGTTCTGGAAGAAAACTGGGATGTTTCAACTAAATTTGCCAGACAGACACGATTTCCAGCTCTGTGGTGAAACTGAAAACATTTTACGCCAAGTAAGTGAAGGTAAGGGCAGTGTTTGCACTGGTGAGCACACCTGTATCCCTAAGAAAGCCAGTAAGGAAGGAAAATTCAATCAACTAATCTGTAATTTAAAGAAAACATCATGGTTTAAGTAGACTCATCTAAAAAATATAACCCAGCTGATGTCTGTCCTCATTGCAGGTGCCTAAGAAATAACAAAACCATAATGAGTGCTCAGGGGATCCTTCTAGGGAAATAAGGATGCTTGGGAACACTTGGAAAACAAAAGGAGAGTTTTTATTCTGGTCCAGTCAAGGGGTGAATGGTCTCTGCTGTGTCTCACAACACTGGGAAATTCAGGTTTTTATTTAAAGGAGGTCACAGGGTTGGCTGTAATCTTCAGTAGCACCTTGAGCTCTGCCAGCAGAGGAGAGGATGCAGGGGAGAAAATGTCTCATTGAGCAAATGCCCTTGAAAGGGGTTTGCTTTCCAGGTAAAAATACATGTGCTCTTAAAGATAGACTAGCTTAGGAAGCTCAGGATTTCTTGCAGTTCTCCAGTGGTGTCTCACTAGAGTAACTGAGAAGGCTCCTAACAGAGAAGGCTAAAAACATCCCTACTTAAAGACTGTCTCCATCCCAAATGTGCTGTTTGCCTGGCAAATGAGGCATTGCAGCTCCTTTCTGAAATGAAAATATGCTGGGGAAATGCATTGTAAAGAGTGTTGGAGTCTGGGGCAGCACCTTTCCCTCTGTTTCCTGCTCCAAGGTTTAATGGGGTTTATCAAGTGTGGGAAGGTTATCAGTCAAGTCCACAAGAGGCTGTGGTTAGGAAAGGCTAAAAAAAAGCAGCTATTTAAAAGCCTAAGTTAAAAGGAACTTTACCAAAAAGGTTTGACTTTTTTTAACCATACTAGAATCTTCAACCTGGCATCCCTAAAATCTGAGCAAATTCTGTCTGCTGAAATGCCACCATCATTTCTCTTCTCCACTTTCACAACAATCAGCTAATTTACACCTCACAGGACTCAGCAGAGATGCATTCATTTCAGCACAGGAGCATCATTTTACACTGTGTAAGCATCAGCTCATCAAATCCTCTCTGGCTGACAACAGCCATTATTGCATTATTATTACAAGAGTAATATTAATAAAGGTCTTACAGGGTACTGTTACAGTGAGGTGCTGGTTTTTTTCCTCTGCCTGATCATTTTGGTGAGGGGACATGCCTTTCTTCATACAACTTTATTTCTTGCACACTTTAGGGTCTGCAGAATTAGGTGCTTTGGACAATATTCAAATGAGACTGCCTGAAATAATTAATGCCCTGAGGCCCATGCTGGCTACTTATCCATCATTTCAAAGAAAATTCTCTTCTGATTTCCTGAGAGATGTTCAGTTTGCATTCACAATGAAATCTGGAGTCTCCACTTTTCTGACTCGAGCCTATTTGATCTCCAGCCTGAAGGAACTGAGTCCCTGTGACTGGAGGAGGAGACAGAGCAGATCCCATCATCCCTCTTGGACTTCAAACCTGTTGGAGGAATTTGGAGAAACATCTGCTTGCCTTTTTAAAAAGCAGCTATTTTATAGCCTAAGTTAAAAGGAACTTTACCAAAAAAATGTTACCTACAGAACAGAGACAATGAATTAAAACTCATTAATATAAAATTAATATGTGAAGCATGTGTTGTGAAATATAGAAGCAGAGCATGGACTGAAACCCAAGAAAAGGAAGACACCTCTAGTAACCAAAAGTTTCAGCTCTAGGATATTAAGAAATAGTTACACATTTGTGAAATGACACATTTTGTAGTCCACAAAACAGGATTTTTTTACCCAAATAATTTCCACCAATTACACAGAAAATGGTCAACCACTTGCTGACATGAAATGTAAAATAGAGCAGGGAAAAACAAGACATATTCACCCTAGGGTTTAGAAACCTTTGATTTCTCATTAATAGAAGGGGCTGAAATTTCATTCTCTAGTCCTTTCTCTCTTCTTTTTCTTTCCATTTGTGCTTTGCTCCCAGTTTCTGATATTTCTTTCATTATTCTTTGACTTTTAGAAGAGCTACCATATAAAAACCCAAGAGCAATAAAATATGACAAAACCCAAGTCAAGCTAATTTCTAAATCTTTTTTTTTTCCCCTCAACCATGAAATTGTGGGAATACATTTTTAATACACTCAGAGCTGTTTGCTAACTATGAGATGCCATTGCTTTTGAGGACTGCAGGAGATAGAATCCAAAGTCTTTGCATGATTCGAGACAGCTTTGAAAACTGTCCCTACAAATATCCCTACAGTGACCAAATGGATCAAAAAATGTAAAAATAGAAAAGCTACAAGGGGGCTCAATTGTTTAATCAAAGAGATGGAGAGGAATAACAAATGTATGAGAAGATGCCTTTGGGAAGGGCTTCAGTAAATATGGCAGATTTGCACTGCATGCAACTATGCTGACAAAATCTCCTTCCCTGTAAGAGACAGGTCAGCCCACTGGTGCCATCTGTAATCTCTGTAAAGGCTCTAGAGCTGGTTTTTATTTATTTTGTTCTTTTTCAAAATTAAATCTACATTTTAAATCTTAACTGATGCCATCTTAGTAATTAGTTTCAGCATCTATCCGTGCCAATCATTGCCACTGTAATTTTTGTTAATTAAAACCAGTCATGGCAAGGGAAATTAAAAATGCAAATGCCTCAAGTTTTACACGAGTGGCAGTTGTGAAATTTTGGATGCTTTGTTTGAAAAAGCAACAATTTTTCACTAAAATAATTGATCTTCTGCTGTTCTATATTTGTAGCAGAGTATAAATCTGATGTTAATTAACATGATAAATATTAACATGTAGGCTGTGTTTTGGAGAGCCATGAGCAAATAAATCAAATGCTGCTTCCAGGAACCATCCTTTTCACTTGACACCTTGTGAAAGCTGCCCTAGAACAGAGACTGGACAGAGCCAAAGAATAAAGTAGGGATTTTTTAGGAGGCCTCCATGGATCCACCTTGGGCAGCACAAGAGCCCAGCCAGGGCTGCACCCAAGATGAACCAAAATGGCCCCAA
>JAWWMN010000359.1:0-13479 GCA_035047745.1 Catamblyrhynchus diadema | reverse complement strand
AGGGGATTCACCTTGGAGCTTGGAAAAGCTCCCTTTGACCTGTGGCTTTGAGGGGTTTGGGGAAGGGAGGAGGTGGAGAAGCTTCCAAGGTCCTCCCCAGCAGGGAATCCGCTTTTCTTACCCAAAAATGGGAGATTCTGGAACAATCGGAGGTGTTTCAGGTGTTGGTGACCCTTTTCTGTCGCTTTCTCCTTGGTTGGTGGTTTCCATAACGGGAAATTGGGCAGCTTGACCGTGCCAGGGACGGGGAGGGTTTTGTTGTCTGGCTGTGGGTGGCCGGGAGAGCTGCAGCAATTCCCTGGAACATTGTCCTCCCTCCCTTGGTCATGGAATAGTTCACCGGAGATGGAAATTTTTGGATCTTTGGGGGTTTCTCCCCTCGGTTCCATCCATGGGAGGTTTTGCCGTGAGCGTGGGCATTGAGAGGGAGCGATTTGGGATTGTTCCGGTTGGGAAAACCCCTGGAGATCATGGAATCCAACCATTCCCAGCACTGCCAAGGCCACCAAGGGCCCATGGATTGAAATCCCTGCAGGGATGGGGGTTCCACCATGGATCCGCATCCCCCCAGATCCACATGGATTTAAATCCTGTATCCATGAGCCCCCAAATCCACATGGATGTGAAATCCCTCTAAGGATGGGGACTCCACCAAGGTCCACATCCCCCCAGATCCACCTGGATTTAAATCCTGGATCCATGAGCCCCCAAATCCACATGGATTTAAATCCTGGATCCATGAGCCCCCAAATCCACATGGATTTAAATCCCGGATCCATGAGCCCCCAAATCCACATGTATTTAGATCCCTGCAGGAATGGGGACTCCACCACAGATCCACGTCCCCCCAAATCCATGTGGATTTTCAACCTTCCAGGGATGGGGACTCCACCACGGATCCACATCCCCCCAAATCCACATGGATTTGAAATCCCTCCAGGGATGAGGACTCCACCAAGGTCCACATCCCCCCAGATCCACATGGATTGAAATCCTGGATCCACATCTCCCCAAATCCACCTGGATTGAAATCCCTCCAGGGATAGGGACTCCACCACGGATCCATGAGCCCCCAAATCCACCTGGATATAAATCCTGGATCCATGAGCCCCCAAATCCACCTGGATATAAATCCCGGATCCATGAGCCCCCAAATCCACCTGGATTTAAATGCCTCCAGGGATGGGGACTCCACCACTGCCCAGGGCTGGAACGCCCTTTCCAAGCAGGAATTATTCCTGATATCCAACCTCCACCTCCCCCTGTGTAGCTCGAGGCTTTTTCCCCTTTTGTGTCGCACTCCTGGAGGGAATTTAGCAGGAACATTGGAATGGTCAGGAAGCTCTCTGAGGTTGTAAATAAAGCTCAAATGCTACAAAACCAACCTCCCACCTTCACACCAACCCGCCAGATAAATCCTCTGCGGTTCCCTTCTGAAAACACCGACTCGGGGGTGACATCCTTGCGAGATCGCGAGTGACTTGAAAGCGCTTGGACTGAAAGGATTTCAAATGTCCATTTCCAGCCCGGCAGGTGCCGAGCGCTGCCCCGGCTGTTCCAAAGGCACGGCAAAGGCACCCTGGAATCCGCGCTTCTCGGTCACTGGGCCATTGTCTGCGCCGCTGAATGCAGATCCTATCGTGAGGGCTTTTTAATTAGCCCGGCATTGACGGGCGAGATGCAAATGAGGCCGGGGGAAAATGGAGGCACGAGCTGCCGTTAATGCACGTAATTAAAGCGCTAAGTGATTGTTCCTTCCCCGCCGAGCTGCGAGTGTCACTCAAGGCAGGAGCTTTCAAGCGCTATAAATAATCCAGCTGATGGAGATAAGGGATGGGGCATGGAGAGCTCAGATAATGCTCGTCTTATTCGCACTATTTGAATTTAATCATCTCTTTTCAGGCGGGAGGAGCCGATTCAAGGAGCGGCTTGAGGGGCACAGTCCATCTCCCGGTGGTTGAATTTTGAATCTCTGGTCATTCAAAAATAGGTTTTTGGTGACCTTTACTCTGAGCGCATCCCGGCGTTTGAGTGAATTGCTTTCAGAAACTGCTGCTTTTATCCCCTTTTTATATCCTATCTCCTGCAGCAGTTGGGCACCTGGAGAGCGAGGAGATTAAAGGTGGCCAGTGAGTCTCGGGGCTGTGAAATGTTCGAGTGGAATCCCGTGAAATTCACCTTGGTTTTCTCCTTTTGGAGACCTGCAGCTTTTTGGGTTTTTTGATTTTTTTTTTTTTTTGTTTTTTTTTGTTTTTTTTGTTTTTTTGGTTTTTTTTGAAGCTGGTTTCTCATTCATTGCATACCCAGCGTGGTCAGGAAAATCCGATTAAAACCTCCAGGTGGAATCTTGGAATGTTGGCTGATGCTGAATTTGGAGATGGGGCCCAAATCCTTTCCCACGGGTCAGGGGCTTTCTGACTTAAAAAGTTTTTGCAAGAACACAGGAATGGGAAAATACTGAAATTCAGGGTGTCAGCTCCTGATTCCATCTCCTGTTAGCTCCTTGGAATGAGAGGATCTTTCCCAAATCAAACAGTTCCACGATTCTGGGGTTATATTCTGATCTAGCAGAGATTGACCTTTGGTTTCCTGTAATCCCAGTTTTCCTGGACAGCAATTGCAATGTCACTGAAAGCTTTTGGTGGGAGTTGAAAACAAAAATTCCACGGTTATTATTTACTGTGAAAAAACCCTCAGGTTTTCTCTAATACCCCATAAATTGAAGAATGTTACAGGGAAATTGTATTTTAAGATATGGAGGAATCCATATGAACCTCCAGGTTTGTTTCAGCTGATCTGAGCTGACCTTTTTTTACTTTAATTAAATCTAAATTTAAATTTAAATTTTTAATTCAATTGCTGCAATAATCTCTCATGTCCTGCCCATTGGCCACACCCCAAATTTACATTTACCTTCAGTAAATCTTAATTATCTAAAACCTGTTAAACACCTCGAGGGGAGAAAACCTCAAGGAGGATTGGTTTAGCTTTGAAGTTGGTGGTGCTTCCATTTGGAATATTCTCAGAAAATATTCCAATATATAAATTAATACATAATAATATTCCATAAGAATATTCCTCCCTGGGTCATCTTTAACCTCTCCCCGTGGAGCAGGCGTGGATTAGCCCTGACTCAGCCTGGAGCTGATGGAAAACCTCCAGAGCTGCCATGGATGGTGGCCTCTGGAACAAACATTTTCGGGATTCAATTTGTCTTGGCAGGAAACAGCTCCGGAGGGTTTTTATCAGCCCGAGACACCTTTTAAGGTGTCTAATTAAAAAAAAAAAAATAAACACACGAGAAAAGGCTACAATTCCTCTTAAATCTTGGCACGTGTTGGCATTTTCGAGTCCCTTTGTTTCAGGAGAAACTTAATCAAAAGCAGTTTGTGAATGGGGAAAGGTTCAACCTTTAAATATTGGGATTTACAGGGAGTTTTGGGAAAAGGCGCCGCCTCTCCCTTATCTCGTTTGAAATTAATTACTTGGGGAATCAGCTCGGGAGAGTTTTGAGGAATTAACAGGGAAATCTGTGTGGTTTTAAAGGCCAGTGGGGAGCAGAATTATCAGAATTATTTTGTTGTTGTTATTATTCATGCTCGGACGTCAGAGGTGCAGAGGAGTGAAGGGACAGAACTGAGGGTGAGCTGGGCTTTGCTGGCTGCCTGGAAAAAACGGGAATGTTGGTGAATCATTCCTGTGAAAAACGCCAATCAGTCGGTTTTAAAATTTCAAAAGTTTCATAGGAATAAAATGGTTATAAAAATAGTAATAGAATTAGAGTAATAATAATTTGGACAATTTGAATTAGGACAATATGAGACAATAAAAGACAAAGAGTTATGGATGTCTGGGTACCTTTTTCTGGGCAAAATAAGCCCGAAAAAGGACACACGTTAACAAAGGATTAACCCTTAAAAACAATAACCTGTTGCATATTCATACACATCATACATGATGCATAAATTCCATTCAAACACAGGATTCTGTCTGGTCATCCTCAACTTCTTCCTCTGAATCCTAACAGTGCCTTCGAGGTGGGAAGAAGTTAATTTCTTCTGATAAGAGAGCAATAAATTCTGTTTCTCTGAAAGATTCAGGTGTCCTGAGGCTGCTATCTCGCTGTGAGTCCTTTCTTTAAAAAAAGTATCCTACATGGCAAAGTTTCTATTTTAACATTTTTTATAACCTAAAACTACATTTACCACACTACTTAAGAGAATGAATCCAGCATTACTTTCTAACACAACACACATAATATTCATTTGAATGTTTGCAAAAAGCCAATCATAAAATACATGCATTTTTCACACTCAGTGTATAGGGCACAGGAGTTATTCCTTCTGCATTGTGGAAAAGCAGGTGTTTGTAATGATTCCCCTCCTGTTCCTTCCTGTCCTGTAGCAGCCAGGCTGGAAGTTACCAAGGGAGTTGATTTTTCCATCCCTGGGGTCCTGTAATCAAACCCCAACTACGTTTATTCAGACCAAATCACAAATACCTGAGGGTATTTGTATTATAATATCTGTAAATCAAGCCAGGTACTGATTGCACTTTTACCCTCATCTCCAACTCCAAGCATCCTGGTTTCTTCTCCTGCTCTCTGCTTTTCCAAGCATTAGTTTGCTTGGCAAAACCAGAGGGATCTGCATCACCTTTCCAGCTCTGGAATCAGAGATGAGCTGGACCATCACTGCTGATGCTCATTAAAAGCTGAGTTCCAGTTTTGGAGGTGCCATGAGTTGGGAAGAGTGTTAGAGCCATGTTACAGCTGTATGGGATACTTAAAAAGAATGGAAAATATTGATTTGCACAAGGAGAGCTGCTTGGAGGCAGTGCATGGGAACATGGTGGGCAAGGGAGTTCTTTTTTTCTCTCCAGCTGCCTCGTGGATGCCTGGAGCTTTGTAAAGAAATTTGCTACAGTCTGATGAACTCATTGTGGAATTAGGGACAAACTTTGATGCTACTGTTTTAGGACTGTTTCCTTATTATTTGAATATTTGCTCAGAAAAAAGTCTCAAGGTTTCTTTTCACCGTGTCTCTGAGTCCTCTCTGAGCAGCACAAGACATTGTTGACCTTTCAGTGGACTCAGATTTTCTGAAGTTTCACCTCTTTTTATTTAATTTCTAATTTTTTAAAATAAAATATTCCTTAGATTAAAGTTGGAATGATACAACTTCCATCTGGGAACTATTTTAGATGTAATTTGAAAAAACAGACTGTAAAACACGCACTCATAAAAACAGTTTGTCCTTTCCAATGTACTAGAAAATGATTCTCAGCAGCCTCTTAATGCCCTCTGCTCGCCTGTATTTAAGCTCCATGACATGCTCAGAGACACAGTTACACTGGATTTTAATACTGAGTCATACATAAATTCCCAGTATGGATCATTTGGGGGAGATTAATATGGAGAATATGTTAATAGTGAAGAATTTGAAGTCATTGCAGATTTTGCAGCGCTGAGTGTGCACGAGGAGCTTGGTGACTGTAAAGTTGCTGTCCGGTTTGGCTTGAAAATGAGATCACTCAAAAAATGTGCCTTTAACTTTGGAAATTCTGTGGATGTGCGCAAATACTCCTGCCTTAGAAACATGGAATCCCAGAGTGGTTTGGGTTGGAAGGGACTTCAAAAGGTCATCTCATCCCATCCCTTGGGCAGGGACACATCCCACTGTCCCAGGCTGCTCCAAGCCCTGTCCAGCCTGGCCTTGGACACTTCCAGGGATGGAACAGCCACAGCTTCTCTGGGCACCCTGTTCCAGGGCCTTCCCACCCTCCCAGCCAAGAATTCCTGCCCAATATCCCATCTAAGCCTGCCCTGTGTCTTTGGGAAGCCATTCCCTGTTCCAGGGCCTCCTTACCCTCCTAGGCAAGAATTCCCTCCCAATATCCCATCCATCCCTGCCTTGTGTCCTGTCCTTGTCCCATTCCCTGTGCCAGGGGCCTCCCCACCCTCCCAGCCAAGAATTCCTTCCCAATATCCCATCTAACCCTGCCTTGTGTCCTGTCCTTCTCCCATTCCCTGTGTCAGGGGCCTCCTCACCCTCTCAGCCAAAAATTCCTTCCCAAATCCCATCCAACCCTGCCTTGTGTCCTGTTCTTGTCCCATTCCCTGTGTCAGGGGCCTCCCCACCCTCCCAGCCAAAAATTCCTTCCCAATATCCCATCTAACCCTGCCTTGTGTCCTGTCCTTGTCCCATTCCCTGTGTCCTGTCCCTTGTGGCACTATCCAAAGCTGTGGATCAGTTTTTTTGCAGGTTTCTGGACCCCAGCTCCCCACTTTCGGCTTTTTAGCATTCCTTGTGCCTCTACCTCTAGTCATGGGCAATTTTTTGGTACGAGGCAGGAGTGAGGCACCACTTACCAGCTTAAGGATTTACCAGCTGATCCCATCAATTTTCCATAGGGTGCCACTGATTTCCCAGGCTTTGATTTGATGCTGTTTTTCATGAGCATCTCCCTCAGCCCCAGGGAGGTCCCTTGATTAAGTCATTAGTGCTCTGTGGGACCTCATGGGGAGCCCAGGCTGCCTCAAATAATGAGCTGAGACAAGAGTGGCAGCATCAGATGGATCCTTCCCCATCCCTTCCCCTTCTCATTCCTTATTTTTCATGGTGGGCTTGGTTACGGTTCCATCTGATTTCTGTGAGAGGGATTTTTTGTGGAGAAATAAAAATTGGGCAAGGATCGTGTAAAAATAATGTCTGGCCATGTTTGGCTTGCCCTTCCTCTTCTTCATCCCCAGCTTCAGGGTTTGCTGGAGACTTAAAAAAATCCAAACAAACCAAATCAAACACCAAATTGCTTTTGAGTAATGTGAAATCCTGATTATGGAAATGTGAATAATGTATCACAACACACATTCATGTTCTGCCTGCTCAGAAATCCTGCTGGTGGCCTGTGCATGGGCATCTAAAGGGAATTTAAAAAAAAACTTGTTGGGGTGGCTGTGTGAAACCAATACCTTCATGATGGTTTTGGGTGTAAAGCAGCACTGATGTGTATTTTATGGATAAATAAACTATTGAGTTTTTTTCCAAAGGAGCAGGCAGCCTAAATTGGGTATTGCAGCAAAGCAAAGCAGCAGAGATGGGTGGGTGAGGAGCCCTGAGAGGGGATTGATGGATGTTCTTAATCTGGGAGAGGGGAATGGTGCCATTCCTAAGCTTTTTCTGTGTTTGAAAATCCTGTTTTCAATTGTTCATATCATGCCAAACTTCAGGTAGAACAGAACTTTCCAACTATTTGCTTGCTGGTGCTTTTTGGGAAGACTGTAATTCAAACTGTTCAGCTGTTTTGGAGGATGAGGTTGAGAAAATACATTTCCTTACAATTAAAAATAAATACAAATAAAGGCAGGGTGACCAATTCAAGTCACAGTGCCTCTGCACTTGGGAGCAATGATTGGATATTTGGCAAATACCTCATTTGCAGTTCCCATAAAAATCCACCAAAGCTGGGCCAGTTTGAAAGTACTGAGGGAATAAGGGCAGGGAATTAAGAGGGAGAGGAGGGAGAAAAACTGTATTTCTGAATTATCACTGAATACCACCCTCGGGTTGGATCCTGTCCTCACTGTTCCCATGGACTGTGTCATTTTGGGGAATGCTGAAACAATCTCTTCAGCAATATTCTTCCCAGAGCACTCGTTTTGAGCAGCCTGGATTTAGATTTTGCAGGGACGATGGAATTCAGTGGGACCTGCACTCTCTGTGTGTGCCTGTATGTGAAAATATGTATTTATATATAGGTGTATGGTGGTGAGGATGATAAAATATCCCTCTATATAAATGTGAACGTGTTTAAGGATGGGATTTGGAGCAACCTGGGGTAGTGGAAAGTGTCTCTGCTCGTGCCAGGGGGTGAAACTGGATGAGCTTTTGGGTCCCTTTCAACCCAAACCATTCTGTAATATATTAAAATCTGAGGCATCCCCTCATGAGCAGAAGCTGCTGGTCCTTGCCCATCCTCTGAGCCTCCTGTCCTTATGGAAGGACAATATTGGTGCTTTAAGAGCCAAATTTGGGTGGAAACAGCTTCAGAAGATTTTAGAAAACACAGTTGTACAAATTGTATTTCTGTAGGAATCCAGGCTGGAGGTGGGATGGTGCATTGGGCTCTTGGCTTGGAGCCTCATGGAGGACAGTGGGGATAAAAACCTTCATTCTTCTTTTGGTGGAGGTGGTGGTGACCTGCAAGAAAAATAAACAGGGCAAAATAAGCATTACAGAGTATTTTGTCTTCCTGATCCAGGAAAATTTTGTGGCACAGTGTTGAGATGACCACACATGTCCCCCATGCTGAGTTAACCCTGCAGGAATTAGTGCAGGAGATGTTCCAGTGTAACAAACCAAACCAACAAAAACCTGCTGGACTTGGAGATGGAGCCTGTGCCAAAATGAGCAGAGCTCTGGACTTCACAGCCTCTAATAAAGGTTTTGCAGTTGTTGAAGTTACAGAATTAAACATCACTGCTGGTGGCACCACCCATCGTTCCTGTGGTGACAAAAGCCTGCAGGAATTCCAGGTAACAGGAGGAAAATGTGAGAGTCACTGAAGGATGATTTGTCTTATCTGCTGGGCAAACACTTAGATTTGCCAGTTTTCCAGGTTATTTTTGTTTGATAGAGAGCAGATAAGCAGGTTCATTTTTTAAGGACTGCTTCTTGTGCTTAATCAATTTTCTCTTGTCTGTAGTGAAAAGAAATTGAGTGTTAAATTTGTGCTTAAAGGGAGGAGTGGGTTCTCTGTGAGCTGCTCTGAACAAATCCATCTTTGTGTGACCAGGCAGCATCAGAGCTGTCATGAAGATCCTGTGAGCCCGTCTCTGCTCTTTTTTCGTCAGGATAGGAAATAAAAGTCATGGAAAAGCTGTGATAAAGCTGTAAATGTGATCATGGGAGTTCTTAGGAGTGGCTGCATCCTGGCCCTTGTGATTTTCATCAAGTACACAGAACAGGAAAATCTGTGGAGTTCACAACACCAGTGGAGTAATAAATTGTTCCAAGAATATGAAAAATTGCCTGGGGCAGAGGGCTCAGCCCTCCAGGAACTGTGCAAAGGTACTTGTGGTTGCACTGAGCAGTCCAATCTGCTTCAGTTCCCCAAAAAACAAGTGTTTAATGCCATCTACGGACATGTGAGCTGGGAAATAGGAACAAAGAATGTTTTTACTGCAAAAACTGAATTTCTGAAAATACTGTTCAAGTAGCTGATTTAGCTCCGATATCTGTGTGTTAAAATGTGGGAAAAGCTGGAGATCCTGCAGAAGGAGCAGCAAGGCAGCTTTTGGATCAGGGTAAAAATATCTAGAGTTGAACTTTTAAACTCTCCTACTATGCTTATGGGTCAGGAAAGAGACCAAAACTTGAATCCCTTCTCTGGGAGAAGCTGCTTGGGTGACATTGAAGGGTAGACATGGGCTGGGATAAATCACTGGAGCAAAGTCCCAGGAAGGGATGGATTTGCTGCCTCTGAATTTATCTCTGGAGGTTGAACTTGCTTTTTCTTTACCTGTGGGAATGCTGAGATATCCAGAGAGGGTGACACCAGCTTGGTGGCAGCGAGCAAAGGAAGTTTCCATTGCCTTTCTTGAAGACAAAATCTCGAGGCACATTTTCTGCTGTGAAAGCAAAATGCTGTCATGGAACTGAGGGTGGCTTTGCACCATAAAATCGTGGAAATTCTTGCTTGGATCAGTTCCTTCCAAATTAATTTTGGCAGTGGGCTGGGAGCTTAGGAGAATTTTCTGGAAGGGGATTGTTGCCACTTCTATGTGTTCTTCCTGCTGGAGAAGGAAGAACTGTGCCAAGACAGATTCTGATGTGCCTCGAGTTATTCTTTGCAGCAGTTCATTTACCCCTGCTGAGCATCCCTGACTTCGTGGTAATTCTTTGTGCCACTCAACTGGTTTAAGGTGAAAAGGATTTGTAAAATCCCCAGCTGTTGGTTCAGGTGAAAAGGAACACCAAGAACCTTCATTTGAAGGTCCAGTTTTTATCCCTGAAAGTCTTGAGCCTCTAAAGTGTGCAAAGTGATTTTTTAAATAAAGTTTTTCTGAGTTAGATAAAGGGGAAAAAAATTCCTTCTTTCCTCTCAAAATTAAGTCCCAATCATGGAATCATTTTGGTTGGAAGACTTCTCTAAGATTATTGAGTCCAGCTCTGCCAAAGCCAGCACTGATCCATGTGCCCAAGTGTCACATCCACACAGCTTCTAAATCCCTTCAGGGATGGGGGCTCCACCACTGCCCTGGGCAGCTGTGCCAGGGCTAGACAACTCTTTTGGGGAAGAAATTATTCCTAATATCCAATTGAAATATTGTCTTTTGTCTTGTTGCTCCTTGTTGATAAATGTTAGGAGTAACATTTCCATGGTAAATGTCCTGTTTTCCTTATCCACCCTCATTTCCACCTTGGAAATCCCTGTGCATTCCTTCTTTTCCTCTCTATGGTTTTCAGACTTGAGCTTGCTGAGGGAGCTCAGGGATTTTTAAAGGGAATCTTTGTCCGTTGGGGATTTCAGTGGTCACTTGGCCATCCAAAGGTCAAGGTCAAGAGTTGTCACCTACAAGAGGGCAAGAAAGGAGAATTTTGGCATCTGGGGTGGGTGATTGGGAGCACACAGAGCTCTCAGTGGAGCATTTCCAGCCTGAGTTATGCCCTGCCTTGTGAGCTGGCAGCTCCTGCTCAGCTGAAGGTAAATTATTACCTTAAATCCCTTTCCCTTCTGGTGACTCAGCAGCTTTTAGGGCATCTCCAACCTGCCTAAATTTGGATCTGAGTCTGAACCCAGCCCAGCAAAGTCTGTGAAGGTACAGGATAAGGACAAGGCAAGAGAAACTTGGCAGGTTTGGACTTGACGCTTGGGGCCAGGGAGGATAATTTCCCAATTTGTTTCTGGGAAATCACTTGGTTTTGTTCAGGTTTATGAAAGAAACTAACAGTTTATCCTTCACCAGCCTGTTAAAATTCCTTTCTCACAGTGGGATCATAAAATCTTTGACTTTCTCTCTGCTTGCAACAACAGGTTTTGATTTCCCTGTTTGTGGGAAATTGGGGCTCTCTGGCGTTTTTTATGGGGATTTCTCCCCCCACAAACCCCTCCTGTGTTATCCCACTCATAATATCAGGATTCCCAAGCACTTTTTCATTTCCAGCTCTGCTCTACATGTCCTTTTTCTGGAGGATTAATGTGCTGGGTAACCTCTGTGCATAAACAATTCAGGAGCAAATACTGGAGAGCAAATGCAGTTAATGGACCCTGATGGTTTTTTGGCCATTTTTATGGGACATGTTGCCTGAATTAGCCTGGGAAATTTTTCTGCTCTTAAATATCAGAGCTCAATTTAATGTTTTGTGTTGTCCAAACATCTGCTGGACTTTGGCATCTCCTTAATGGCACTTGGAGTGGGAGTGCCAGGAATGCTTTCCAGAGCTCTGGATCTGGGCTTGTGTTGCTCTGTCTCCATCATGTTGGCCTTCAACTCAGGTTGGAGCATGCCAGGAATTATTTCCTGGGCATATTTCTGTATTAGGTTGTAATATTTGTCTGCATTAATGCAGGAGAATGAGATTAAATAATTGTACTGAAACCAAATTTTAGATTGGCAGTGGCACCTCTGACAGTGGAGAAATGATGGTGGTGCAGGCAGGTGAGGGAAAGAAAAAACCAGCCTGGATAAGAGCCTTGAAAGAAGAGAAAATAGGGAAGCAAGTGGAGATAATTGTCAGGGAAGAGTGAGATGGAAGCAGATTGGGATGTTTTTGTGACCAGGAGTAAAGGAAAAAGCTTTTTGGTGAATTCTGTGAGGATGAGCAGAGAAAAATGGACAAATTTCTCTGGCTGGTGACAAGATGAGGTGAGAAAATAAAACTGAGAGCATTAAATATCCCAAGATGCCATTTAGTGCTGTGTGTTCCCTCCCCCATGAACAGGGATTGCTCCAGGCCACCTGGGGCTGCAAATTCTCCATCCCTGTTTCCTGTGGGGCAGGAGGAGATCTGTGTACATATCTGTGAGGCTGGGTTTAATTTCCAGGAGGATGTAGGTCTTGTTTATGTTGGAGCAGCAAGCAGGAGAGGCCAGGAAGAGACCATGTGTGTAAGAGCAGGGCTGGATTCCCCGTGGAGCAGAGGAGTCTTCCTGGGCATCTCTGCACAGCTGCTCTTTGTATCAGGCATGGAAAAAAAAAAGCAATTAAAATGTTCTTTAGAAAAGATAACAACAGCAAAGTTCTGTTTCAAAGGATGGAAGGCTCCTTACCCACTAAATTCATCCCATCACACAGATTCCTGTGATCTCCAGAGACCTTTAGGAGCTGCAGCTCACCACATCAAAGGAGTGTCCGTGGGGCTTGGAGTGCAACCATGGAATATTCAGGTGCCATAGGGGGTTCACAAGGCTCTGAGTCCGTGCCCAGGGAACAGATATTCCCTTGCTAAGACACCATCTGACAGCCTCCCCCTTCCAGACAACTCTGCATCAAAGGTGACCTGAAAAACTTTTTTTAATACATTAAAACGTGTCCCAGACTTAAGAATGCCAAAGTCCAGGTTTAAGAACTTTCTCTCTGCTTAAAAGATGTTTCTTTGCAGAGTAAATTTTGCTTTTCCTCACAGATTTTTAAGCTCTGGGAATCATGGGCCTCTCTCCTGGCACAATGTCTGCATGTGCTGAAGGGGGACATGGAGGGACCCACAGCAGGGGACAGTTAAGAATGATCCATGCTCCAAAACTTGGGTGGCATCATCTGATATCCTGCTGGCTTCCTACTGCCAGAGGGCAGGGCTGGATGGGATTTTGGGAAGGAATTCTTGGCTGGGAGGGTGGGGAGGCCCTGGCACATGGTGCTCTGGGAAGTTGGATCCCTGGCAGTGCCCAAGGCCAGGCTGGATGCGGTGAGGATGAGGATTTCTCTCCTCTGCCCGTGGCACAGAGTGACCAGGGTCCAGCAGTGTCCCCTCTGTGCTGAGTCAGGATCAGTGCAGGTCCCTGTGAGCCCTTCCAGCCTTGGCTCTCCCTCTCTGCAAGCACCCCAAGGGCTGGTTTGGGGTGAGCCACGTGTGTTCCATGGCTGGCTGTGTGTGGGTAGGAGATGGGGACCTCAGGAAAGCTCAGCACCCCGGGGAGCAGTGGGGACACCAAGCTGAGTCCCACCACTGTCTGCTGCCCAAAGCCCTGCAGAGCTCTGACCAGGAATGGCCGTTGTTCCTTTGACCTGGAATGGCCCAGGAATGGCCCTTGTTCCTTCCACCCTCCCACAAAGGAACTGTTCCAGATTGCAAGGCACGATGGATTCTATCACCATCTGTATGGCAGTTGTCTTTTGTCAAGTGGGCAGTTTGCCTTATCTCTCTCTGAGTGATCACAATCACTCCTTCCTGGGGAGGGACACCTGCTGATAACAGCCATTGAATGTCACTGCATGGCTGATAAGAACTACAGCATCCCACTGGGAGATGTGAGCCCAGA
>JAWWMN010000358.1:0-13568 GCA_035047745.1 Catamblyrhynchus diadema | reverse complement strand
CCCACTTAGGACCTCCAAAATCCCCCCAATCCCCCCCTAACCCCCTCTCTGTCCCCCCCCAGCAGCTCCCGGGCCCCTGAAGCCGGCGATGCCCCTGGCCCATGGCTGCCCCTAGGATGGCCCTCAGGGCTCCTCGGCGCTGGTGCCCCCCGGCGCTGCCCCCCAAAGCCCCCCTGGTGCTGGGGGTGCTGGGGGTGCTGCTGGGGGCGGGCGCGGTGCCCGGGGCGGGGGGCAGCGCCTCGGGCACGCCCTGCCCGGCCGCCTGCACCTGCAGCAACCAGGCCAGCCGGGTGATCTGCACCAGGAGGGAGCTGCTGGAGGTGCCGCAGAGCATCTCGGTCAACACGCGCTACCTGAACCTGCAGGAGAACCACATCCAGGTGCGGGGAAAAAAGAGATTTTGAACGTTCGGGTGGTTTTTTAGAGAAAGGTCGCCAGGACACGGCGGGGAAAGGGTTAATTTCAGAAAAAAATTTGGAAGGGTTGTAATATTTTTTTTTAGGGAAAGATCACAGGGAGGAAAGGGTTAATTTTAAAAAATATTTGTCTTTTTTTTCATGTTTTTTTGGACCTATTATTTTAATATTTTTTGCTTTTAAAATTGGATTTTTGATATTTTAAATTTTTTAATATCGTAATATTTTAACACTCCTAATATTTCAATATTTTTATTTTTTAAAATATTTTTGTACTTTTGATATTTTTAATATTTTTCTTACTTCTTAATGTCTTAAAATCTCCTAATTTTTAAATTTCTAAAATTTTTATATTTTAAATATTTTAAATGTTAAATAAATACTTTTCATTTAAGTGCTTCTATTTAAATTTTTTTAATTCGGAAACATTTTTATTACAATTTTTTATTTCAATATTTAAATAAATATTTAAATAATTTCAACGCGCGAGCTGCTGGAGGTGCCGCAGAGCATCTCGGTCGACACGCGCTAATTTTTATTTTTAAAATATTTTTCAGAAATAATTCCCTGGGACATACTGGGGAGGAAAGGGTTAATTTCTAAAAATTTTTTAAAAATGTTTTTCGTATTTTTACTATTGTTGGGACGTGGCAGGGAAAGGGTTAATTTCCAAAAAAATAGTTGCAATATTTTTAGTATTTTAATAATTACATATATTTTAATTGTTTAAATATTTGACATATTTTAAATATCCTTAATGTTCTTAATGTTTTAATAGTTTTACAGTTTTTGCATTTAAAACATTCGTAATATTTTTAATATTTTTGCATTTTTAATATTTTGAAAATTTTAAAATATTTTTAATATTTTTGTATTTAATACTCTTAATACTTTAAATATTTTTACGATTTTTGTATTTCCGTATTTTACAAAATTTCTATATTTCTAACATTTTGATTTGTATTTTGATATTTTCAACATTTTCAATATTCTAATGTTTGTATTTTAGTAATTTGATATGAATATATTTTAGTATTTTAATGTTTAAAATTTAATTTTTTTTTTAATTAATAGAATTTTTATTAGAATTTTAAATAAATATGTTAATTTAAATTTCAAGAAATATTTAAAATATTTCAATGCGCGAGCTGCTGGAGGTGCCGCAGAGCGTCTCGGTCAACACGCGCTACCTGAACCTGCAGGAGAACCACATCCGGGTGGGGAAAGGGTTAATTTCAGAAAATATTTTGAATATTTTAATATTTGGAATATTTTTAGAGAAAGTTCACTGGGACACACGGGGGGGAAAGGGTTAATTTCATTACCTGAACCTGCAGGAGAACCACAGCCAGGTGAGACTGGGGAGGAAAGAGTTAATTCTGTAAGATTTTTGTAATTTTAAAAATAATTTAATATTTTAAATGTTTGAATTTTTTTTTTGTATTTTTAGTATTTTAATATTTTTGCATGTTTAAAACTTATTTTTAATTTTTTATTATTTTAAAACACTTTTATTATTTTTAATGGTTTAATATTTCTGTATTTTAACATTTTAATATTTGTGAAATTTAGTATTTCGCTATTTTTAATATTTTAACCTTTTTGTATTTTAGTGTTTTAATTTTCTTGTACTTTTGTATTTTTAGTATTTGTGTATTTTACTATTTTAATATTTATTTTACTATTTGTGTAATTTAATATTCTACTACTTGCGTATTTTAATATTTGTGTGATTTATTATTTTAGCTTTTTTACTGCTTTTTACTATTTTTAACATTTTTATATTTTTGTTTTTTGTGTTTTAATATTTATTTTAGTATTTTAATATTTGTGTGACTTAGTATTTTAATTTTCTTGTATTTTTGTATATTTAGTAATTCAATATTTTAGTACTTTAGTACTTTCGTATTTTAACATTTTAGTATTTAAATATTTATATAATTTAGTATTTTTAATTAAAGTCCATATTAAAGTCTGTGATAAAGTCAGTGCCGAAGTATTAATTAAAGCAGGTGCTAAGGTATTAAAATCCGCGCTAAAATATTAAAGTCCATCCTAAAGTCCAGGCTGAGTATTAAAGTTCCTGTTAACGTTTTAAAGTCCATGCCAGAGTATTAAAAATATTAATGTCCATGCTAAAGTATCCATGCTAAAGTATCCGTGCTAAAGTATCCATGCTAAAGTATCCGTGCTAAAGTATCCATGCTAAAGTATCTGTGCTAAAGTCCGTGCTACGATATTAAAGTCTGTCCTAAAGTATTGGAGTCCATACTAAAGTACCAAAGTCCGTGCTGAAGTATTAATTCATGCCTGGCCTAAAGTATTAAAACCTGTGCTAAAGTCTGTGCTTAGGTCTTAAAGTCTGTCCTAAAGTATTAAATCCATGCTAAAGTATTAAAGTCTGTCCTAAAGTAATTAAATCCGTGTTAAAGTATTAAAGTCCGTGCTAAAGTATTAAATTCGTGTTAAAGTCCATGCTCAAGTATTAAAGTCCGTGCTAAAGCATTAAAGTCTGTGCTAAACTCTGTGCTAAAATATTAATGTCCATGCTAAAGTATCCATGCTAAAGTCCGTGCTACGATATTAAAGTCTGTCCTAAAGTATCGGAGTCCATACTAAAGTACCAAAGTCCGTGCTGAAGTATTAAAAGTATGTGCTAAAGTATTAATTCATGCCTGGCTAAAGTATTAAAACCTGTGCTAAAGTCTGTCCTAAAGTAATTAAATCCATGCTAAAGTATTAAATCCCATGCTAAAGTCCACACTAAGGTAATAAAGTCCATGTAAAGTCTGTGCTAGAGTATTAAAGTCCATGTTAAGATATTAAGTTCATGCTAAATTGTGCTAAAATATTAAATCCGTGCTAAAGTATTAAAGTCTGTGCTAAAATATTAAATCCGTGCTAAAGTATTAAAGTTTGTGCTAAAGCATTAAATCCGTGCTGAAATATTAAAGTCTGTGCTAAACTCTGTGCTAAAGTATTAAAGTCCGTGCTAAAGTATTAAAGTCCATGCTAAAGTATTAAATCCGTGCTGAAATATTAAAGTCTGTGCTAAACTCTGTGCTAAAATATTAATGTCCGTGCTAAAGTATTAAATCTGTGCTAAAGTATTAAAGTCCATGCTAAAGTCCGTGTTAATGTATTAAAGTCTGTCCTAAAGTACCAAATTCCATACTAAAGTACCAAAGTCCATGCTAAAGTCCGTGTTAAGGTATTAAAGTCTGTCCTAAAGTACCAAATTCCATACTAAAGCACCAAAGTCCATGCTAACGTCTGTGCTGCAGTATCAAAGTCCATGCCAAAGTATTAAATCTGTGTGAAAGTATTAAAGTCTGTGCTAAAGTATTAATTCATGCCTGGCCTAAAGTATTAAAGCCTGTGCTAAAGCCTGTGCTAAGGTATTAAATTTCCTGCTGAAGTATTAAATCAGTGCTAAAGTATTGAAATCTGTGTTCAAGTCCGTGCTGAAGTATTGGAGTCCGTGCTGAAGTATTGGAGTCCGTGCTGAAGTGGTCAAGTGCATCCTGAAGTCCACGCTAGAGTATTAAAGTCCATGCTAAAGTATTAAAGTCCGTAATAAACTCCGTACTAAAATATTAAAGCCCATGCTAAAGTATTAAATCTGCGCTAAAGTATTAAATCTGTGCTAAAGTCCATGCTAAAGTATTAAAGTCTGCGCTGAAGTATTAATGTCCATGCTAAAGTATTAAAGTCCACGTTAAAGTATTAAACTCCGTGTTAAACTATTAAATCTGTGCTGAAGTATTAAAATCCGTGCTAAACTATGTACCAAAATATTAAAGTCTGTGCTGAAGTATTAAAGTCTGCCCTAAAATCCGTGTAAAGCATTAGAGTCCATGCTAAAGTATTAAAGTCCATGCTAAACTCTGTACTGAAATACTAAAGTCCGTGCTAAAGTATTAAATCCGTGCTAAAGTATTAAATCTGTGCTAAAGTATTAAGTCTGTGCTAAAGTATTAAGTCTGTGCTTAAGTCCGTGTGAAAGTTTTAAAGTCCCTGCTAAAGTATTTGAGTCCGTGCTGAAGTGTTCAAGTCCATCCTAAAGTCTGTGCTAAAGTATTAATGTCTGTGCTAAAATTCATGATAAAGCATTAAAGTCTGTGCTAAACTCTGTGCTAAAATATTAAAGTCGGTGCTAAAGTATTAAATCCATGCTAAAGTATTAACGTCCACGCTAAAGTATTAAAATCCGTGCTAAAATATTAAAGTCTGTGCTAAACTCTGTGCTAAAATATTAAAGTCTGTGCTAAAGTATTAAAATCCGTGCTAAAATATTAAAGTCTGTGCTAAAGTCCATGCTAAAGTATTAAAGTCCCTGCTAAAGTATTCGAGTCCGTGCTGAAGTATTCAAGTCTGTCCTAAAGCCCGTGCCAGAGTATTAAATCTGTGCTAGGATATTAAAGTCCGTGCTAAACTCTGGGCTAAAATATTAAAGTAATAAAGAATCAAAGTCTGTGCTAAAGTATTAAAGTCTGGGCTGAAATATTAAAGTTCCTGCTAAAGTATAAAAGTCTGCGCTAAACTCTGAGCTAAAACATTGAAGTCCGTGCTGAAGTATCAAAGTCTGTGCTAAAGTCTGTGCTTAGGTATTAAAGTCTGTCCTAAAGTGTTAAATCCATGCTAAAGTATTAAAGTCTGTGCTAAAGTCTGTGCTGCAGTATCAAAGTCCATGCCAAGGTATTAAATCTGTGCTAAAATATTAAAGTCCACATTAAGATATTAAAGTCCGTGCTAAACTCTGTGCTAAAATATTAAAGTCCATGCTAGAGTATTTAAGTCCGTGCTAAAGCATTAAAGTCCGCACTAAAGTATCAAGGCCTGTGCTAAAGTCTGTGCTAAAATATTAAAGTCCATGCTAAAGTATTAAATCCGTGATAAAGTATTTCAGTCTCGGCTTAAGTCCGTGCTGAAGTGTTCAAGTCCGTCCTAAAGTCCGTGCCAGAGTATTAAAGTCCGTGCTAGGATATTAAAGTCTGCACTAAACTCTGGGCTAAAATATTAAAGAAATAAAGAATCAAAGTCCGTGCTGAAGTATTAAATCTCCACAGAAGCATTAAAGCCCATGCTAGAGTATTAAATCTGTGCCGGAGTATTAAAGTCCATGCTAGAGCATTAAATCTCCACAGAAGCATTAAAGCCCATGCTAGAGCATTAAATCTGTGCCTGAGTATTAAAGACCCATGCTGGAGTATTAAATAGCTGCAGAAAGTATTAAAGCCCATGCTAGAGTATTAAATCTGTGCCAGAGCATTACAGTCCATGCTAGAGTATTAAATCTCTACAGAAGTATTAAAGCCCACGCTAGAGGATTAAATCTGTGCCAGAGTATTAAAGTCCATGCAAGAGTATTAAACCTCTGCAGAAGTATTAAAGCCCATGCTAGAGTATTAAATCTGTGCCAGAGTATTAAAGTCCATGCTAGAGTATCAAATCCATGCTAAAGTATTAAAGTCTGTCCTAAAGTATCGAAGTTCCTGCTAAAGTATTAAAGTCTGTGCTAGAGTATTGAAATGTGTGCTAAAGTCCACACTAATAAATGATTTATTATTGATTATTTATTACTAATATTGTGGAAACTTCTCCGCAATAAAAAAACAGTTCTCCCTAATTATAATTAACAAACCAACCAACCTTTGGTTCTCCTTCATTATAATTACAAAACCAGCCAATTTTTGGGGTTCTCCTTAATTATAATTACAAAATGAGCCAATCTTCGGTGGGTCTACTTAATTACAATTACCAAACCAACCAATCTTTAGTGCCAACCAACCTTTGGTGCTTCTCCTTAATTATAATTACCAAACCAATCAATCTTCATTGCTTCTCCCTAATTACAATTACCAAACCAACCAATCATTGGTGCCAACCAATCTTTGGTGATTCTCCTTAATTAAAATTACAAAACCAATCAACTTTTGGTTCTCCTTAAATAAAATTACCAAACCAACCAATCTTTGGTGGTTCTCCTTAATTATGATTACAAAATGAGCCAACCTTTGGTGGTTCTCCTTAATTACAATTACCAAACCAATCAATCTTCATTGCTTCTCCCTAATTACAATTACCAAACCAACCAGCCTGTGGTTCTCCTTAATTACAATTATCTAACGAGGCAATCTTTGGTGCCAACCGACCTTTGGTGCTTCTCCTTAATTACAATTACAAAACCAATCCTCACTGCTTCTCCTTAATTAAAATTACAAAACCAACCAATCTTTGGTGCTTCTCCTTAATTACAATTACAAAACCAACCAACTTTTGGTTATTCTTAATTAAAATTACCAAACCAACCAGCCTTTGGTTCTCCTTAATTATAATTACCAAACCAACCAATCTTTGGTTCTCCCTAATTAAAATTATGAAACGAGCCAATCCTCGCTGCTTCTCCCTAATCCCAATTACCAACCCAACCAACCTTTGGTTCTCCTTAATTAAAATTACGAAACGAGCCAATCCTCGCTGCTTCTCCCTAATCCCAATTACCAACCCAACCAACCTTTGGTTCTCCCTAATTAAAATTACGAAACGAGCCAATCCTCGCTGCTTCTCCCTAATCCCAACCCAACTAATTCCCTCCCCCCCGCAGGTGATCCGCACCGACACCTTCAAGCACCTTCGCCACCTGGAGATCCTCCAGCTCAGCCGCAACCTGGTGCGCAAGGTGGAGGTGGGCGCCTTCAACGGGCTGCCCAACCTCAACACGCTGGAGCTCTTCGACAACCGCCTGACCACGGTGCCCACGCAGGCCTTCGAGTACCTGTCCAAGCTCCGCGAGCTCTGGCTGAGGAACAACCCCATCGAGAGCATCCCCAGCTACGCCTTCAACCGCGTGCCCTCGCTGCGCCGCCTCGACCTGGGCGAGCTCAAGCGCCTCGAGTACATCTCCGAGGCCGCCTTCGAGGGCTTGGTCAACCTGCGCTACCTCAACCTGGGCATGTGTTGTCTTGTATTTCACGAGTTCTATTATCGTTATAGTGCAAGGATTCCATGTCGCCAGAGCTTTTCCCAGTTTACAAAGCACTTATCTTTAAGGTGTTTTACACTCGTATTTAACAAACGCCAATAGCTGCAATTAATATATTTTGCCAATAGTTTAGGACTCAAATCCTGCTTCCCCGAATCCACGGGGTTATATGGTCAAATCTGATTTCCCCGAATCCACGGGGTTATATGGTCAATCCTGCTTCCCCGAATCCATGGGGCAATATGGTTTAGTCCCGAATCCACGGGGTTATATGGTCAAATCTGATTTTCCCGAATCCACGGGGTTATATGGTCAAATCTGATTTCCCCGAATCCATGGGGCAATATGGTTTAGTCCCGAATCCATGGGACATCCTGAATCCACAGGGCAATATGGTTTAGTCCTGAATCCTTTTCCTCCCGAATCCACGGGGCAATAGAGTTTAGTCCCGAGTCCACGGGTCATCCCGAATCCATGGGGCAATAGAGTTTAGTCCCGAATCCTTTTCCTCCCGAATCCACGGGGCAATAGAGTTTAGTCCCGAATCCACGGGTCATCCCAAATCCACAGGGCAATAGAATTTTGTCCCAAATCCATGGGTCATCCCAAATCCACGGGGCAATATGGTTCAGTCCCGAATCCGAATCCACGGGGCAATATGGTTCAGTCCTGAATCCATGGGACATCCTGCATCCATGGGGCAATATGGTTTAGTCCCGAATCCTTTTCCTCCCGAATCCACGAGGCAATAGAGTTTAGTCCCAAATCCACGGGTCATCCCAAATCCACGGGGCAATATGGTTCAGTCCCGAATCCACGGGGCAATAGAGTTTAGTCCCGAATCCTTTTCCTCCCAAATCCACAGGGCAATAGAGTTTAGTCCCGAATCCTTTTCCTCCCGAATCCACGGGGCAATATGGTTTAGTCCCGAATCCTTTTCCTCCCGAATCACGTCGGGGTCACCATTGGTTCTCTGACATATCAAGAGTTCTGTTATCATTATAGTGCAGGGATCCCATAGCGCCAGAGCTCCGTACCTCCCCGATGTTTCTCGCAGGCAGCTCCTCTGAGCTCTGACTCTTCCTGGCCCTTGCAGTAACGGTCATCTGACTCCCGATCCCACCAATCCACTCTTTTGTACCGCTGTTCTTGGTGGCTACAGGTGTGGCCTGTTAACATCAGGCCTGCTCCTAACCTTCAGTAATTGGTTCAGCTGCAGCTCTTTAGGGGATAAGATTACATTCTACACCACCCTCATTTACCCGCACTGTGTCCCCCTACAATTCCCCCTTTTAATTAAAGAGTCACAGCATTGCCAGAAGGACATATTCAAATAAATTAACATTATGACATATTTATACATTTCCATTTAGAGCTAGGAGTTATGCAGAGGTTCAAACAGCGTGTTATGGTACAGATCGATATTTCTGAATGTTACTTCAGTTCTGTAGCTTTTCCCAGTTTACAAAGCACTTATCTTCAAGGTCTTTTACACTCATATTTAACGAACACCACTAGATGTATTTTGCCAATAGTTTAGTACTCAAATCCGGTTTCCCCAAATCCACAGGGTTATATGGTCAAATCCGGTTTCCCTGAATCCACGGGGCAAAACAGTCCAGTCCCGAATCCACGGGTCATCCCGAACCCATGGGGCAAAATAGTTCAGTCCCGAATCCACGGGTCATCCCAAATCCACGGGGCAAAACAGTCCAGTCCCAAATCCTTTTTCTCCCAAATCACGTCGGGGTCACCATTTTTAACCTTATCTATCAAGAGGTCTGTTATCATTATAGTGCAAGGATTATTTTTAGGGGATAAGATGACATTCTGTACCACCTTCATTTCCCCATGCCGTATCCCCCTTCAGGCATGTGCAACCTCAAGGAGATCCCCAACCTGACGGCGCTGGTGAGGCTGGAGGAGCTGGAGCTGTCGGGGAATCGCCTGGGCCGGGTGAGGCCGGGCTCCTTCCAAGGTTTGGGCAGCCTGAGGAAGCTGTGGCTGATGCACGCGCGGGTGGCGGCGGTGGAGCGCAACGCCTTCGACGACCTGAAGGCTCTGGAGGAGCTGAACCTGGCCCACAACGACCTGGCCTCGCTGCCCCACGACCTCTTCGCGCCGCTGCACCGGCTGGAGCGCGTCCACCTGCACCACAACCCCTGGCGCTGCGACTGCGACGTGCTGTGGCTCAGCTGGTGGCTGCGCGAGACCGTGCCCAGCAACACCAGCTGCTGCGCCCGCTGCCACGCGCCGCCGGCGCTGCGCGGCCGCTACCTGGGCGAGCTGGAGCCCGGCCACTTCACCTGCTACGCGCCGGTCATCGTGGAGCCGCCGGCCGACCTCAACGTCACCGAGGGCATGGCGGCCGAGCTCAAGTGCCGCACGGGCACGGCCATGACCTCGGTCAACTGGCTGACGCCCAACGGGACGTTGATGACGCACGGCTCGTACCGCGTGCGGATCTCGGTGCTGCACGACGGGACGCTCAACTTCACCAACGTCACCGTGCAGGACACCGGCCAGTACACCTGCATGGTCACCAACGCCGCCGGCAACACCACGGCCACCGCCACGCTCAACGTCTCGGCCGCCGACGCTGCCGCGGCCGCCGCGGCCGCAGCGGCGGCCACCGGTTACACCTACTTCACCACGGTCACCGTGGAGACCACCGAGGGCGCCGGCGGCGACGACCAAGCCCCTCAAACCCCCGCGGCGCCCACGGCGGCCGGTTGGGAACCGGCCGGTGCCTCCACGGCCGCCCCGGCCACGCGCGCCACCGGCAAACCCTTCACCGTGCCCATCACGGCGGCGGCGGCCGGCGCGGCGGCCGGGGGAGGTCTCCAAGATTTGGACGACGTCTTGAAGACCACCAAGATCATCATCGGTTGCTTCGTGGCCATCACCTTCATGGCCGCCGTCATGCTGGTGGCCTTCTACAAGCTCCGCAAGCAGCACCAGCGCCACAAGCACCGCGGCGGCCCCGCGCGCGCCGTGGAGATCGTCAACGTCGAGGACGAGCTGGCCGGAGGTCCCGCCGGGGGCGGCGGAGGCGGCGGCGGCCCCGGCGGCGGCGCCGGGACGGGTGGGGACAACCGGTTGGCGTTGCCGGCGTTGGAGAGGGAGCACCTGGACAGGTACGCGGCGTTGGCCGCCCACTACGGGGGCCCGGCGGCGGCGTTGGGCTGCGGGAAGACGCCGCTGCTCAACTCGGTGCACGAGCCGCTGCTCTTCAAGAGCCCCTCCAAGGAGAACGTGCAGGAGACGCAGATCTGAGATTTTGGGGAGGGGGGGGTTGGAATGGACCCCCCCCAACCAACCCTTGACCTAAACCCCAACCCCCCGACAAAAATCCAGCCGGGAAAAAAAAATTAATTTTGGGGGGAGAAAAGGGGAAAAAAAACAAGTGGGGGAGACTTTGCGGGATGGAGGTGGAGGAATGGGGGAGGTGGTGAGGAAATGGGGGGAAAACCCCAAAAATGGGGGGGAAAGTCCTAAAAAATGTGTGGAAAAACTGGTGGAAAGGAGGGGGGGAAAACCCCAAAAATGTGGGGGAAACTCCTAAAAAAAAATGAGGGGGAGACGCTGAAAAAAATTGGGGGAGACTCCTGCAAAATGTGGAGGAAAAATCCCCAAAAATGTTGGGGGGAAGTCCTAAAAAATGTGTGGAAAAAAGGGGGGGAAACCCCAAAAATGTGGGGGAAAATCCTAAAAAATGTGGGGAAAAACTGGTGGAAAGGAAGGGAGAAAACCCCTAAAATATGATGGGGGAGACACCGGAAAAAAAGTGGGGGAAACTCCAAAAAATTGAGGCAGACGCTGAAAAAAAGTGGGGGAAAGTCTGAAAAAAAATGGGGGAGACTCCTAAAAAACTGGGGGAGACTCTTAAAAAAAATTTGGGGAGACTCCTATAAAATGTGGAGGAAAATTCCCAAAAATGGGGGGGAAAGTCCTAAAAAATGAGTGGAAAAACTGGTGGAAAGGAGGGGAGAAAACCCCAAAAATGAGGGGGAGACTCCTAAAAAGTGTGTGGAAAAAAGGGAGGAAAACCCCAAAAATCTGGGGGGAAACTCCTAAAAAATGGGGTGGGGGGCGGGACTGGAGGAATTGGGGGATGGAGCTGGAGGAATGGGGAGAGACTTCTGGAAAATTCTTTTTAAAAATTGTGGGGAAATGTCCCAAAAAATGTGGGGGAGATGGTGACAAAATGGGGGGAAATCCCTCAAAAATGTGGGGGGAAAACTCCTGGAAAGGAGGGGGAAAAAAACCCCAAAAATGTGGGGAAAAAACCCCATAAATGTGGGGAAACCCCTAAAAAATGCGGGGGAATCTCCAAAAAAGTTGGGGGAGATGGTGGAAAAAAAGTGGGGGAGACTTAGAAAGATGTGGGGGGAAAAAAAAACTAAAAAAATTGGGGGAGATTCCTAAAAAGGGGAAGGAAAATCCCCCCAAAATGTTGGGGAGACTCCTAAAAAATGGGGGAAATTCCTAAAAAAAAAAAAGAGGGGGGAGACTGGGAAAAATGAGGGGGGAATCCTAAAAAATGGGGAGGAAAATCCTCAGAAAATGTGGGGAAAACTAAAAAATTTTTGGGAGAAACTCCTGAAAATGTGAGGGAAATTCCTAAAAAATGTGGAGGAAAATCCTAAAAAATATCAAGGAACACCTCCAGAAAATGTGGAAGAAACTCCTAAAAAATTGGGGGAAAACCCCCAAAAATGTGGGGGGAAAGGTTCCCAAAAAATGGGAAAGATTAGGAAAAAATGTGGGAAAAAACTCCTGGAAAAGAGGGAAAAAAACCCCAAAAATGTGGGGGGAAAACCCAAAAAAAAAGTGGGAAAACCCCTAAAAATGTGGAGGAAAAAACCCGAAGAAATGGGGAAAACTCCTAAAAAATGTGGGGGAAACAGGTGGGAAAACTGTGGAGGAAAACTTAAAAAATACGAGTGGAACCCTAAAAAATGTAGATGAAAATCCCCAAAAATTGTAGAGGAAAACGCCCCAAAAATTATGGAGGAAACCCCAAAAAATGGAGGGGAAATCCTCAAAAGTTGTAGAGGAAAATGCCCCAAAAATCAGGGGGGAAACCCCAAAAACTGGGGGGGGGGAAATCCTAAAAAATGGGGGGGGAACTCCAAAATTGTGGAGAAAAATCCCCCAAAAATGTGAAGGGAACCCTAAAAAATGGGAGAAAAAACCCCAAAAATGTGAAGGGAACCCTAAAAAATGGGAGAAAAAACCCCAAAAATGTGAAGGGAACCCTAAAAAATGGGGGAAAAAAACCCCAAAATGGGAAAAACCCTAAAAAATATGAAGAAACCCTAAAAAATGTGGTGGAATCCCCCCCAAAAATTTAGGGGAACCCCCCAAAAAAATTAAAGGGACCCCCCCCGGACCTGCGGACCTGAAGGAAGCCCCCAAAAAATTGGGGACCCCCCCCACCCTAAATCGGTGTTGGATGAGATGGAAAACCCCAAAAATGGGGGGAAACCCCCCAAAAAAATTAGGGGAGATCCCCCCGAAATCTCGAACTTTGGACTTGGAGATGAAAACCCCCAAAAATGGGGGGGGGCGGAACCTCCCAAAAATGGGGGGGGGGGACCCCCCAAAACCACGGACCTGGAGCTGGACCCCCCCCCAAAAACAAAAAATTGGGGTGCGAGACCCCCCCGAACTTTGGACCTGTTGCTGCCTCCCCCCAAAAAAATTTGGGGTGCGGGACCCCCCTCACCTGCGGAGCTGAAGAGGAGCCCCCCAAAAAACCACGGACTTGGAGCTGACCCCCCCCCCAAAAAAAATTTGGGGTGCGGGACCCCCCCCCTTGCGGACTCGGTGTTGAACCCCCCCAAAAATAAGGGGGGGAAATGTGGGGACCCCCCCCAAAAATAAGATGGGACCCCCCCAGAATTTGGGTTCGAGACCCCCTCCCCCCCAAAAAAAAATTAAAATTTGGAGCCCCCCAAAAATTGGGGTTTGGGACCCCCCCCCAAAATGGAGGAAAAATTGGGGGGGCAACACCCCAAAAATGAGGGGACCCCCCAAAAAAAAATGGGGGGCGGGGATCCCCCCAACCCCCCCCATTTCCGAAACGCCCCCAACCCCAATTTTGGGATTTTTTTGGGTCCAATTTTTTTGGGGTTTTGGGGTCCAAATTTGGGGTTGGGGGC
>JAWWMN010000357.1:0-13669 GCA_035047745.1 Catamblyrhynchus diadema | reverse complement strand
TTCAGAGGGAGGGGGTTTACATTTTCCATTTCAGGGGAGGCTCCTGCCTTCCTTAGCAGACACCTGGCTTTTCAAACGACAACAGAGGGGTGGCCAAAGCCCATCCCACTGTGTCCCCCTGGTCCTTCCCTGCACCAGGGGCTGGGAAGGACCCTCGTCCCTCCTCTGGAAGGAAACCAGAGAGGCTGTTACTGGAAAAAGCTGGAAAAGCTGTTACTGTTTCAAAGGGAAAGCATCAAACTTCATGGACTGGATGATTCCTTCTGCAAATCGAGCTGTTTTCGTGACAGATCAAAACAAAATGCAGACACTTTAGATGTGCTGTTTTAATCCTGCTGTTTAAAATCCCCCCTCCTCCTCCACCCCATCACATGACAGGGCTGGGCACCAAACCTGTCCCCATTTATCCCTGTTTGGCACTTCTCTTGCCACTATGGATGTTTTTCTGCCCCTCCGCTTTCACAAATTCACCCTCTTTCACAAGAACTCTCTAAGAAGGGGATTTTAAATTTAAGAGTCTTTGGCCCCAGAGTCATGGAATCATATGAAAATTGTACTTCTCCCCCCACGTTAAATTATGAACATTAAATTCCTCGTTTTAATGCATGCAGTGAAAGTTTAAAACCATTCAGACTATGACAGCCAGCTGCCAAAACTGCTTATCCTGGGGAAACACTGGGGCTGTGAGTCACCTCCCAGTCCTGGCTGAGCTTGGAGGTGTCACCTCTCCTCGGGGAGTTTTTACTCCTTTGGCAGTGATGCTGCATTTCATTTTTCCTGCCTACATCATCTTGACTTACCCAGCCACACAATAGACATGACTAATAGCTTAACTATTATTTTGGGTAATCCAATTTCATCACGTGGTTTGTGTTTTCTCAAATCGTTTAACAGGATTAGTCCTTTCTGGGGTCTTCCTACCCCACTCCACCCCCGGAGCAGAATGTCTTTAGCCAGATTTATGGATGCTGGCATCTTGAAGAGCTAATTCTCTGCTGTGTTTATCCTCCTCCTCAGTGCAAAGTGAATCCTGGTGCTGTGAAGCTGCTGGAACTTGCCTTTCCCTCTATCCCAGTTCTTATTTTCCACCTGTGCTTGAGGCCTTTGCAATTTTACACCTCAATGTGAAATTCCTTTGAGATTGGCAAGAAAAAGACAATGGTGAATGGAGACAGAAACTCATAGGTCTTCATCAGCATAAGAAAGCTGCTCTTGGGGATCTTGAAAGTGGTGCTGGGCTGGGACCTCATGTTCCAGATCACTGGAGCTGCCAAATCCACACATTTCAGGGCAGAAATGATTGGCACAGCAGGCAGGAATGGCTTGTGCCTTTCTACACATGGAACTCATGCAGCACAGAGTTGCTGGGTGTCTGGGTCTTCTCCAAGGATTTTCTTTTTCTTGGCTGGCTCCTAAAGCTCCTCTGAGGCTTTGACCTGGTCCTGACTTTGGGATGTTTTCAAGGGCTTTGTGGTTTGATCTCTGCAGCATGAGAGGGTCTGCCCTCTCTCTGGCGTGGCAAGAGCAGACAGACCTTGGGCCAAGTTTGTATTGACTCTTCAAGGATGGTGGCCATCCTTGGACATGTCAAACAGCCCAGGCAATGCTTGGGCCACCAAAAATGGTGCCCACCAGCCTGAGCCAGCTCTGTCTGACTTTCCAGCTGCAGCAGTGCCCCTAAAGCCCCTCCTTCCCTATGGCAGCCACTGTTCCCATCCCTTGTGCTCTGTGTGACTCCTGGCACGTCCTCAGGTTGGTGTGAGGCACAGCCCCTTCTCTGGCAGGTTCCCTGGCCTGCCCTGCCAGAACAGTTAATTATTCAGGGCTCAAATGTGTCTAGATCAGATGGTTCACATTAGCATTATCAACAGGATATCAGGTTCACGTCAGGATTATCAACAGAGGCAGCTGAGTCACCTGGGTGAGATGGGCTGAGCCATTTTGTGGGAATCTCCTCACAGAAGATGCCAAGGGCAGGGATTTCTGTGTAAGGACCTTGGATTTCTGCTGGCTGGAGTGTGAGCAGCTTAGGGATCTGGCAAGTCATGAGGAGGAATAATAAATATCCAAAGTGTTCCCTTGTGCTAATGCAAACACAGAGGCAACTCTCAGGGGAGTAGAATAAAGCTAGGAGTTCACAAAAAATCTGTTCATCTTTTCAGTTTGAAGTTCATCCATGGAATCACAGAATTGCTCAGTTTGGAAAAGACCTCCAAGATCATCGAGTCTGGGCCTTAGTTGGCACTGCCAAGGCCACCACTAACCTGTGTCCCCAAGTGCCACAGCTACACACCTTCCAAATCCCTCCAGGGATGGGGACTGGGAAGACTGTGCCAGGGCTGTTCAACCTTTTTGGGGAATAAATTGTTCCTAACATCCAATATAAACCTCTGCTGGTGCAACGTGAGGCTGTTTGTTCTTAATTTATTACTCGTTACTTGAGATAAAAAACCAACCCTCACCTAACTACAACCTCCTTTCAGGCAGCTGTAGAGAGCAATAAGGTCTCTCCTGAGCCTCTTTTTTGTCAGCTGAAACAACCCCAGTTCCCTCAGCCATCCATCCATCCATCCATCCATCCATCCATCCATCCATCCATCCATCCATCCATCCATCCATCCATCCATCCATCCAGTTGTCCATCCATGCCCAAAATTATGGTCAATTCCCTCTTCTCTCACAAACCTCTGGAGTGCCCTTGACACCCTGGCACAACTCTGCCCTTCTCAGCCATGTCATAGGAAAACAACCCAGTGTGGTTCTGTCCTGGTACAAGAGACTGACCCAGAAGCTCTGTGATTATTTATCAACTTCTCCATAGAACAGCATGAAACAGTATTAAAACAAACAAACAAACAAAAAACCATCTCCCAAAGTAGCAACCGTGAAGTTCTTCACTACCCACTTCAGTAACAAGGTGGAGGTAAGCAATAAATGCTGGTTGATGCTTTACAAACAACTTTCTAACCTGGAGACACCATCCTGCCTTTTCTCTTTGCTTTAATATTTGCTGGCAGTTTCTAGAGTGGAACAGAAAGCCAAGGGTATTTTGAGACCTGAAGTGAACAGGGTTACTCCCCACTCCCAAAACTCCTTTGGGGTCTCTCTGGGATGGGGTGTGCAAGGGTAGGTGCTGTGTACCCCAAAGAGTTGTGCCAAGATAACTCCATGCCAGGAGGAGAGGATGCTCAGGGTGCACAGCAGGTGGGGAGGAAAGGCTCCCCTGCCCCAGCTCAGCCTGGGCCAGCTTGGCCCTTGCTTCTCCTCTTTTTGCTGTTTCCTGATGAACTCAGCCTGACCTGCCAGCTCCAGCTCAGCAGTGGATCCACATCCCAGCAGCTGAGCCCTGTGCCAGTGTCCGGTCATGGTACTGGGGAGGTCACCAGGGCACGCGGCCCTGGAGGGCACCTGGGACCCACTGGGATTGTTGGGGACCCACTGGGATTGTTGTGGGACCCACTGGCTGTGTTGTGGGACCCACTGGGTGTGTTGTGGGACCCACTGGGTGTGTTGTGGGACCCACTGGGTTTGTTGGGGACCCACTGGGTTTGTTGTGGGACCCACTGGGTTTGTTGGGGACCCACTGGGATTGTTGTGGGACCCACTGGGATTGTTGTGGGACCCACTGGGGGTGTTGTGGGACCCACTGGGGGTGTTGTGGGACCCACTGGGTTTGTTGGGGACCCACTGGGTGTGTTGTGGGACACCAGCATCCACTGGGTTTCCCATTCTCCTGCCATGCCTGTTGGCCCACATTTTGCAGCTCTCCTGACTGCTCTGTTGGCAGAGACATCTCCAAGGGTGGCACTTGGGGAATGAGTCAAATGAACAACAACTGATGCTGCTGCAGTCACCAAATCCCCACTGGTTCACTGGGCCAGAGACAGTGACAGAAGTAGATGCTCACAGATTTGTTCTCCATTTAAACACATCTCCAGCCCCCACAATCTGCAATAAAGGAGCAAAGAGGGAATCAAGGAGGGAAATCCCTTAGAACAGCTCCTGCAGGGCTGTGGTGGGTGCCACCTCTCTCCCTATCCCACATCCCCCTTGCTCACTCTGCTTCATCCTTCATGCCTCGCTCGTCCCTGGTCACATTCCTCCCTTTCTGGCAGAAAAGCCTCAAACAGAGCTGAAGGCCTCTTAAATCAACGTCTTTCCTGACTCAGAAGCTGTAAGGGGATTCATTATTTATGTGGCAGAAACACAAAAGCTTAGCATATTTTAAGCTGTCTGAAACAACTTCAAGGCAACTCTTCCTCTGTCTTCTTTTTTTTAACAAAACACATTGAGATGTCTCTGAACCGAGCGGCAGGGGGAAACTGTTTTTTTTTAATTCCAAAAGATAAAATAATATGTACAGACTGAAGGAGAGAATGAAAAAACCCCATGATCTAGCTTGGGATCACCAAGGAATGGCCATCAGGGGATGTTGCCTGTGAGGTGTTGGCATAATCCTTGGACAGTCTCTGCTGTGATGTGGCATTGATGTTATGGCAGTGGGGGAGGTCAAGGAGACAGCTCTGCTCCTCCACAAGCACATGCAGCTGTAGCCTTCTGAGGCAGCAGCAGAGGAGGTGCTGGGTGTCTTTTTTCCCCCTCTTTCTCCCCATTTTTACATTTTCAATTTAGTCACAGCATCTCTAATTTCCTTAGATCTGAAGCCACCTCGTGAGACTGGAAGGGAACGATATAGAAGACAGATGAGGGGGGAAAAAACCACCAGTAATCTTGTAAAAGTCAGTTTTGAAAAATCAATTTTCTTGTGTGACAAGATTTGCTTAAGGCTTTTCGTTCTGTGAAATCAGCCCATCATCCTGCGGGAACGCATGAAGGAAGTGGCAAGTGTGGTTTGGAATAACTCAGATTAAAGACTGCTAAATTAGGCACAAAAAGCTGCCACTTCTTGCAAAGGGAGAGGAGATCCGGCCAGAGGAGGCAATGATGCTCCCTTCTGAATCACATTCCCAGCTCCAGGAGCAAGTCTGGAAGGAGGGGTGACGGACAAGGCTGGGAACACACAACCACAGCCCCAAGGTCTGCAGGAAATGAGATGGGGACAGGTCCACTCTAAGGCTGGGAAAGGGCTGGAGCAGAGTTTGGAAAACTCCCAATGCTGCCGACTCCTGGGATGCTGGTGGTCCTGGCTGGGATGGAGATGAGCACCACCATGGGTCACCCCATGTTTCTGTGAGCTCTCCTGGAACCCCCAACCCCCTCTGGCAGCCCCACCATGGCAGAGGCTCCATCCAGCCCCGGGCTGGCTGCTCCATCTCTCTGCTCTGGTACTTTCATCATCTCTGTGTCAGGGATGTGTGCTCACCAGTACAAAGCATTTTCCTTCCCCCCCGTCTTCCCCCCCTCCATCAGACTCTCTCCCTTCTATTCTCTCTCCTAATTAGTTCAAGCTGCCTCTGAACATCTTCCACCCGCTTGTTCCCATTACCTTGACAAGCCAGGGAATGGGAAGACAAATCTCCCTGTCCTCACACCTCCATGAGTGAAGGCTCTTCCAGCCCTGTCTTCCCAGTCTCACCTGGAGCTCTGTGCCTTGGCAGAGCTCCCCCAGCAGTCCAGTCTCACTTCCCAGCTGCAGGGATAGTTGTGCCTTTTATTTTACTTTATTTCCCTTTTTCTAAAGCCTGTCTCTCCACCTGCCACCCAGCCACGCTCCGCTCCCTGTCACAGGGAGCTGGCAGATGGGGCTGATGCATCACGAAGGAGTTCTGAAGAATTCATTTCCTGGTATTTTTTTTTTTCCCCAGCTTTCATTTTCACTTCAGAGCAAAGGTCCAGTTGTCTGGGAGGAAGCTACAAAGACAAACCCAGGCAGGAAAACAGAGATAGTCAGGAAAAATGTTACAGCGCCGATAACTTGAGACCTCGGTGTGCTTTGCATTTATTTCAACTCCTGCTTTAGCTGCATTTTGCTATGTCTATAAATTAGATTTATTCTGTTACTGCTGTGAAATGCCTGCGGGCCCCTTCCCCACTCCAGCTTCTCTTCCCTCCCCTGCCAAGTTTGGCTGGGGGAGGCAGCAGGAGAGGTGGCAGCCCTGCCCAGGGACAGCAGATGGGCTGCCAGCGTCCTGCGGCTGGACAGACGGCAGCCACGGCCACTGCAGGGGAGGGAGCAGATGGGAGAGGGGGAGCAGGGCAACAAAAACTGCACACTGGCAGAAATGAGAACTTTTCTGAGCTGGACTGGAGGAGGGAGCTGGCTGGGGGGGGGACAAGGTCCAAAGTGTGCCAAGAAATGGCAGCAAAACCAAAGTGACCATTCTGTTTCAAGATGCTGAAATGCCTCTGGTCTGGACCAGATATTTGTTGAGCTGATCCCCACCTCATCTCTCTGCAGCCTTCTGGGACCCCTGAGACTCTGCAGAAGCTCTTGTGGGGCTACCCCAGACCATAGAATCCCAGAACAGTTTGGGTGGGAAAGGACCTTAATGCTCATCTCATTCCAACACCTTCCACCAGACCAAGCTGCTCCAAGGCCCATCCAAACCAGCCTTGAAAGGGTCCCTGTGCAGACCCTGGAGGAGAAGTCTGGGTGATTTTTCCTGTGAGTGGGACACTGAGTGCAATGAATGTGGAGAAAAGTGCCCGTGCACCCACAGACTTCACACCTTGTCTGCAGCCACCAGGGCCCCACAGCATTTCAAATCCTTGACAGTCCCTTTTAAATATTAAGAGAGGCATGATTGTAATTTAATAAGAGTTAATACAGCAGATCCTCCTCCCTGGTTGTGGTCTTGGTGATCAGAAGCTATGGGAATGCAAGGCACGAGGGGTTGGTCACTTTTATCCTGGGCCTTCCAGGAACAGGCAGAGGAGAGCAAGGAACACAAAAACACACCAGCTCCCAGGAGACACTTTTCAAAGCCACCAGAATTGCATATTAAAATATATCCAGGTTTTATAGTGCCAGAAGAGGGAAAACAGCCCCTGCTCTGGCTTGGCTGGAGGCAGTGCCCATTAAATGGATCATTTGCCACTTCTCTCTCATAAGTTGCCAATGAAATCATTGCCCTGAATCTCTGATCAGCTTCCCACGATCCAATAATCCCTTCTGGCCTTTACAGCCTATGGATTTTTCCATACAGTGTGAATATATTCAGCTGACTGGAAGAGGTAGGGACAACTCTGAAAGGGTGTTAAACCCCAAACATGCCTTTCCTGGCCTTTCACCCAGAACAGGCATCTGTGCACATCCAGAAGCTTGACTGACCAAGCAAAGAAGCAATGGAGATCTAACTGGAACAGAGACATCTTGCTCCCACTGTCTGGGGTGATTTCCCCTTCTGCTCATCCAACCTGGCAGCAGCAAACAATTCCTGTGGCTCCCCCTTCCCTAAGACCTGAATTCCTTGACTCTATTATGGATATTATAGATCCTCATGCTCGGATGGAACAGGGCGCACCCGTTCATGAGCCCAGCTCTGCTCACTGCCTGGATGTGGGAGGCACTTTGATTTCACCTTCCCTTTTATCCTGCTAAGGATGTATCCCTGGGGACAGACCTCTGGCATGGGAACAGGTCTGTTCCCTGCGAAGGGAGTGTGAGGAATTAGGGATGGGATTCCCTGGAATTCCATGTGAATCAGCGATGTGGGACAAGGGGAAACAGCCTCAAATTTCATCGAGGGAGGTTTGGATTGGATATTAGGAGACATTTCTTGACTAAAATGTGGGTCAGACATTTGAACAGGACAGTGGTGGAGTTCCCATCCCTGGAGGAATTGAAAAGATGTGTGGATGTGGCACTTGGGGACCTGGATTTGTGGTGGCCTTGGAAGTGCAGGGGTAAAAGTTGGACTCAGTTTTAGAGGGTTTTTCCAACCTAATTGATTCTGTGATTCTGTAACTTGCTGACTTTCATTCTGGGCTTCCCCCTCTGCCATAACCAACCACTCAGGGATGGCAGGGAATGTCTCTTGGCTCTTTCCTTGGGATTTGTTTTGGAAGAGCTGGGTCTGTGTGCTGAGCCCACGACTGACTGATGATGGAAGTGCTCCTGGCAGGGAGTTGGTCCATCCAGCCACATCCACTGGGGCGGGGAAAGTGCAGTGATTCTGCCAAGCCAAGCAAGGGCAGAGCAGCTGCTCATTCCCTCCTCCATTCCTCATCCCTTTGATAAGGCTTTCCCAGATTTCTGCTGCTTTTCCTGCTCTTTGCCAGGCACCAGGGAGCTGGTTCAAGTGTCTGAGCGAACTTCCAAGGCATTTCCAGCAGGACTTGGGGCATGTGCTCTTGGAGAACTTGACTCCCTCGTGGGAGCTGAGGCATGTAATGAATAAATCTGGTGAGATGCCAGCAGGTCCCCAGATGGTGCAGACAAGGCTCAAAGGGTAAAGAGCAGCAAAGCTCTGTGGAGTCTGAATTTCTCCCCAGGTTTGTTCAAACAAACTCTGGGAATGTGTCTCCGTGGGAGGAATGCCTCCAAGCTGCACGTGTAAGGCAGGCAGGCCAAAGCACAGATGATGCACATTGTGATTTTCTCTTTCTCTCTCACAGCTCCTTGATATCAGGTGAAATCTTTCTGTATCTACCTGAACCCACAAAATTCTGCCAATTTTTTCCCCAAGGCCAGCAGCCAAAACACCCCAAACTTGTACCTGGGCATGTATGAACCTTGGAGACACCAAAGGCACTTGGGCTCTTCATCCACTTGTTTTCCTAAAGCTGGGTGGGAAATGCCAATTCTGTGGAGAAGGGTGGAGGAACCAGACCAGGGAGCTCTTCCCTGTTGCTGTCCCTTTGTTTTCCCTGGGCAAAGCCAGGGGGAAGCCAGGACTGCCTCACCAGGTGTGTTCCAGCCCCAATGCCTTCAAAGAAAGCCTCGTTAAGAAGCAGTTGAGTTTGGATTAATATTTGATGAGCGACAGTGAGCTGCTGTTCAGAGATAAAACAGTATTTACTGAGCAAGGGCTTTCCTGCCTTACTGAGCCAACAAACAAACAGAGCTCAGGGGGAAGCACGTGGAGGTGGGGACAGGGCATGCTGTGGGATGGCTGTGGGATGGCTCTGAGCCTGGCTCAGCAGGACCAGGGGGATGGTGGGGCTGCCACTCGCAGAGCTGGATTCAGGCAGCAGCAGGGGTGGCTGGAACTTGCCCGGACTGCACTTGCTGTGATCCCTGTCTGGCCGTGGGATGGGAAGAAGTGGAGCAGCACCATCCCCTGGGTGGCTGACAAATAAATGTCCCCTGGCTCCTCCTGACCTCTGCAGCACCTGCTGGACCTTCTGCAGCATCCCTCAGCTATGAAGAGCTAGCTGTGTGCTGCTCACAGCTGCTGTGCTCAACACCATGCAGCAGCTGGGAGGGCTGTCTCCCTCTTCCCAGCTATGTCTGTGGGTCTGTCTGTCAGTCCCACACCTTCCTTTGGAAGTGCAGTGGTCCCCAGAGCTGCAGCTGGTGCTGGAGGGTGGCTGCACGTCTCCCTCTGCCTCCAAAGACAACATTATTTGCAAAGGTCTCTGCCAGCCCTGGGGGCGAGAGCTCTGTGTGGATGCACAGAATGAGATTGGTATCACTGGCCTCCCTGCCTGCACCAGCTCCCCATTGCTCCGCAAAAATAATCATCAGCTCAGGAGCCTGAAATGCTCAGGGACTTTGCCTCCTGCAATATTAAACCTTCCCATTTTCTTCTGCCACTTTAAAGATTCTCTTTCTTACTGCGAGTGATAAATAATAACAGCAAAAAAACACCCCACAGACACACAACAGACATCAAAAGCCACGAGAAGATTGGCAAATAGAGAGATCTGAAGGGAGCAAAGAGGAGGCCTGGTTGGGAGTCGGTTCACGTCGCCCTGACTTCTGCTGCTTCCCATTAATTTCACCCGCCAACGCAGGTACAGAACAACGGCGACAGCTAATTACTCTCCCTTTCCCCTTCCTGCCCGTTTGCTTGCAGCAACAGAAAGCCAGTAAATTCCCAAACTCTCCCCTCTCCATCCCAGAGCTGCCCAGGAAGCTGCAGAAGCGCGTGGGAGGGGGTGTTGAGGTGGGATGTGCGCCGGAGCCGTTTGCTGCTCCATCCTGGCACCAGGATGCTCTGCCAGCAAACGGGCTGGCAGGGGCTGGCAGTGGCTAAAGGGAGGGGAGAGGAAAGGTTAATGCGGTCCCCTGCCACCCTTGGGACACCAGGGAGCCTCTTTGGGCTTCCAGCCCCGTGTCCATGGTGCTAAACCAGATGGGGACACATCCATGGAAGCGCTGCCGAGGAGCCCACGTCCCCTTGAGCCTTTTCCAAATGGAGGATGCTGCACTGGCAACACCCAAGGAGGTTTTTGGTGGGCTGAGCTGCTCTTCAGCTCCAAAGGGAACCTGACAGAGGTGCGATGAACCTGACAGAGGTGGGATAAACCCAGCCAGATGGGTATAAGACCCTACAGAAGCTGTAGGATGTGTCTGTGCTAAGCTTGCTGTATATGGAAGGAGGGAAAACATCCAAAGAGTAAACCCCTGCTGCCAGAGGGTTTATTCACCCTTGTGCCAGAACCCCCTGCTCAGGATCACTGTGACACCTCACCAGCCTCTGCCCTCCCCCTGCTTTTGGTGACACTGGCCTGTCCTGTGTCCAAAAGTGAGTGACAGCCCAAGTGACATCGTGGGCACACAGACCTCCCTGGGGAAATGCTGCTCCTCAGCAGGAAACTGCTGCCAGCGAGGGCTGGGCTGGCATTTCAGCTCCAGCCTCCTCAGCTGGGAAAGGAGCAGAGGAGCTGTGCCTCCAGCCCAGCACAGCCTGCCCAGCCCTGCCTGCCTCCCAGCATCATGAGGTTTTAGAGAACAGGGATTCTTGCTTGGAAAATGCCACTGAGGCCAAAGATTTTGGGAAAATCTGTCAGTTTTGAGAAAATGCCATTAACCCTCTGCCTTCAGAAGAGAAGACAAGGTGCAGGCTGTAACTTTCCACTCTGGCTCTGGGAGTGGATTGCTCCGAGGTCTCTTTTCCAACCAAGTTTTTCTTGCATTAAAATCGACCTGTGTGTGATTATATAAGCAGGCATGAAGAAAACTTCCTAAGGAAAAAGCAGCTCAATTTAATCAAAACTATGTTCTCCATAGGGGCAGAGGGGTCTTTTCATCTCTTGGGAAATTGTGTTGAATTTTGTTTCTTTTCCCTTGCCCTCCTAACTAAGAGAATAGGAGGTCTGGGCTTAAAATCTTGGGTCAGCAGGACCACAGAGGTGGTTTAGTGGCTTCATCCTAATAAAGAGCCCAGTTCATGGATGCTTTTCAAGGGAACATCTGTGGGGGAGATACTGGACCTCATGTGCTTTTCCTAGGAAAAAAACCCAGGATGCAACCCCAATGCAAAACCTTTGGCTCCTCAAAAACTCCAGCACGGTGAAGCTTGCTGGAGTGTTGGTGGCAGGGATGGCCCTGCAAAGCTGGCTGTGGATTTATGGCCACAAAAGGGGATTTAGGTTGTTTAAACATTCTTCCTTTATGTTCAGAGTTATTTATTTATGGACAAGCATATTGAGGGGGGATTAAAAATAAATATTGTCTAAAGATCTGGGATCTCTGTCCAAGCATGAGGGAAGCCATAGGAGATATATCAGAGTGGTCCTTGCCCAAGGAGGGGAAAAAAAATCATGTTTCCTATTGTTTTTTTTTAAGGCAGAATTAAGTTCATTTTCACCAGTGGTGGGGTCCTGAGTGAGCCTGGGGATGGCACCAAGCTCATGTTCTGCCTTCTCAAACCTCCAGATGTCTCAGTCCTGGGGCTTTACAGTTCCCATCCTTCTCTCCTGGCCAGTGTCAAGGTGCAGGGGGCTCCTTGCTTGGATGACCCACTCCAGAGGGCTCCAAGCTTAAGTGCTGGAATATCTGCCACTTTTACATAGTGAAGAGCTTTGGGATCTTGTGGAAGGGAAACAAATCCCCCCTCCATCAATCAGAGCCTTTAAGCAGAAGGGAGCCCCAGTGAGCACTGCTGAGTCCTGTTTGCCTGTCACAGTGGTAGGGAAAAAGCCTCGTGTGAAGTTTACATGCTAAGGGAACTCAAGAAATGAAAAATCCAAAGTGATTGAATTTGCCATGCCTCATTTTTTCCCCTGCCCCAGACCCTTTTTATGGGAAAGCATAGCCTGAAAAAAATGCAATTAGTTTTAAGAGTAAAATCCATCATGAAATGAATCCCAAAGCCATTTGAAGCAAAGTAGAATCATGGAGGCTCAGGGGAAAGGAAGGGTGACAAGACCTGCGGCCTCAGAATGGGTGAGAAGGGAGGAAGAGGGCAGAGAGGGGCATTTGCAGCCAGAGGGGACAGCAAAAAGCTGTGCTACCCAGATGGCAGCAAAGATGGGAGAGGAGTGTTGGATCCACCTCTGCTTGGTGGAGAAAAGCAACTCAACTCAGCTTGGGCATGGATCCCAAGGGTGGAAACAGCCAAGAGAAATCACAGTGCCAAAATGGTTTGGGCTGGAAAGCACTTTAAAGCTCTTTTTGCTCCACCACGTGCCACAGGCAGGGACACCTTCCCCTATCCCAGGTGTCTCCAAGCCTCATCCAGCCTGGCCTTGGGCACTGCCAGGGATCCAGGGGCAGCCACAGCTGCTCTGGGCACCCTGTGCCAGGGCCTGCCCACCCTCACAGGGAACAATTCCTCATTCCCAATGTCCCATCCATCCCTGCCCTCTGGCACTGGGAGCCATTTTCCTTGTCCAAAGTCTCTGTCCAAGGAAGAGGAAACCCTGGACTGGAGCCTTCCAGGCTGCTCCAGTGCACAAGGGATCAGCCCAGCTGGGTTCAGGGATCATATGGAAGGTTCCTTTGTTGAGAATCAGGCTGATGGAGCAGAAGTTTTGCCAGGATCTTGCCACTGTCTGGCTCCTTGACCAGAGATGGTTGTTTTGCCTTGTACCAGAATCAGTCCTGGGGTAAGAACCACATGGGTCCTTCACCCAGCCTGCCATGCACTTTGTTTTCCTTCCAGCTGTAAATATGAAACCTATTTGTATCTTTGACATTAATTGACTTCTTGAATTAATAACTCTTCTGTGTAACCAGGAACACAATTACTGCTTTGTTGTGCTGGTATCCAGCTGGAAGGGATAGTTCCTACCTGGAAACCTGATTGTACTAATTAAGCTGCACGAGCCTAACAGGAGGAGGGTCATGGTAACCTGTCCCCGGAGGTGCCTCCTGTCATTATCCATGGATGGTTCTGCAGAGCCAGAACGGATGGTGAGCCTGTGTGTGCATGCTCAGGCCTTCCAGGCAGGAGGGGTGAGTGGCTGATGGATGAGGCAGGACAGGGTTGTACCTGTTACACAAAGCTCTTTTCTCCCAAAGTGTGCTGACAGCCTGCCCCACTTCCCAGACCCATATTTTGTCTGCTTAGACAAAAAAAAAAAAAACTGTGATAGGAGGGGTGTTTTCTAATCTAGAAAACCTCACACCCAAAGCCAAGGGCCCCTGGCAGTGACTCTGCTCAGTGCAGAGCATCTGCTCTCCTGCCCATCAGTCCCTGGGTGTGCACTCACAGAATCACAGAACCTCCTGAGCTGGGATGCCCCCACAAGGGCCATCGAGTCCAGCACAGTCCCTGCACAGACACCCCCAAATCCCACCCTGGGCATCCCTGGAGTGCTGTCCAAACCCTCCTGGAGCTCTGGCAGCCTCGGGGCTGTGCCCATTCCCTGGGGAGCC
>JAWWMN010000356.1:0-13705 GCA_035047745.1 Catamblyrhynchus diadema | reverse complement strand
CTACTACTACTACTATTATTATTATTATTATTATTATTATTATTATTATTATTATTATTATTATTATTATTTCCCACTGGCTCACAAGTCTAAATAATTCTGTGATTCTGATTTGCTGGAGAGCCTCATCCTGCAATTGAAATTATGTGGGGAAGGCTGAGGGATCCCACTCAAGCTGCCAATGGTTCTGCATGGGCACAAGTTCTTGCTCACCTGGATTCGTTACTGGATTAATTGGGCAGAAGGCAGCAAAAAATATTGATTTTCAGGAAAGCAGTTCTGGACTCCTCAGTGCTTCCAGCTTGTGATGCAGCAAATTCTTCCTGGAGTGCCCAAATTGGATGGAAAAAATCTGGGGGACAGCAGCAAATGTGGGGGACAGCAGCATGAAATGCACTGGCCCTTTCCCCTCCTAGAGAGAAAAGAAAAAATATTTAAGCTACTGAAATAAAAACATGAGTGGTCATTAAAGTTTGTGGAGAAGGTATTTATTCCCCATAAAAAAAAAAGGTGGGAGTTGGAATTGAGCATTGCAAGGCTGCTCCATAAAGAAAATTGCTGCTTCTTTTGGTACCCAGAGGTTTTTCTGCTGGGACTTTTCTATCAGAACTTTGAGATGCAGCATTTCAAATTCCTTTGCTTTGGCTGGAGCTCAGCAGCTGCATGGTGTACATCAAGCCTCAAAAAAAATCTGAGCAATTATTTTGTTTCTTAAAATGCTCCATGTCCATTTTATAAATCAATGTTTAAAGTTCTTCAATATGCTAAGGAGATAAATATATTTCAATTTTTGGAAAGATGGTAAATGAAGAATTAGCTGACTTAGAAGAAGCAGCACTAGTGGAGTCAGGTCTGAATTCATGAGCTTCAGCCTGATGTATCTCAACATAAAATAGCACCAAGCCCGATAATCTCATATTTTTGTTATTAGAGTTGTGTTTTTAAACGACATTTTTGTTGTCTTTACACACACTGATTGCTCCTGCAGTGGACAGGAGACACAATTAAGAAATTACCCCTCTCTGCCACAACAATTCTGAGCAGTGAGAGCAGAGCAGAGCAGTGAGGGAAGACAATGAGGACTCTGTTGTTATGGTGATGGGTGACATTTCTGTCTGGCTGTCCGTGCTCCTGAGCAGACAGGAGCACATCTGCCCAGATGTGAAGCAGGCCAGTCCCAGATGTGATGCTGTGCAGCCCAAGAGCCATTTGACATTCCTGCAGCAGTGTCACATCTGCTCCCACCCTTCCTGTCAATGTTTGAGCCCAGCCAGGAGTGCAGGCCCCCAGCTCTGTTTGAATCCCTGTTCTCCCCCTGTGCTCCTGATTTTTAATTCCATCTGGTTCTGAGCAAACACTTTTGCAATGAGGCAGCCAAAGCCCTGAAAGAGATAAGAATTCCCTCTGCTGACCTTACTCCTGGTACCAACTGCAATACCTTGAGCCCATAATTTCCATCTTTCTGCTTTCATTCCCCCTCAAGACTTACACCTGGTCTCCATTTAATCCTTTTTCCTGGTTTTGTCCCATTAACCATTACACCTGCCAGCATGCAGGCCCTGGCCAGGGAATCACTGGGGTTCAGGTTTAATCCTGATGTCAGCATGAGAAGGAGTGTGATTTTAGGGAAAACTGACAGGAAAACAATGGCACAGGTGGGGTTTGAAGTGGGGGATGTTCAGGTTGAAGGATGCACTGGAAGTATGAAGATAAGGCAAAGGAAGGGATCTCATTCTGAATTATTCCTTTCTCCCTGCATTTGCTGGGAGCTGTTTGAGCAGGTTGCACAAAGCCATTGAGAATAAAGAGGATTTAAGTTTTTGGTGAAGGCACTGAGATACAGGACAGCCCAGCAGCTTGAACATGCCCCAGATTAAACAGCAATTAAAGCTTTCTGAGAAGATTCTTTCCAAGTTTCTGCCTGAAGACTGGGCTGGTGGCCAGCCCACAAGTCAAAAGCCCCCAGGGCCAAGTAAGTGACCACAGACAGGAATTCCAGGTGGCACCTGGAATTCCAGGGCAGCACCAGGTCCTCTCCTCCAGGAGATTGGGCATTTCCAGTAGCAGCTTTTGCTTCAGCCAGGGGCTGTTTGAGTCCCTTTGCCTGGCTCCTCCTTTCCTCAGCACTTGGAATCCTCTACATGGATCCAGCAGAGAGCCCAGGAGGATGAACAAGTTCATGTCAAGTTGTTAAAATGCCAAGAACAGAGCAGGCCTGGCACTGTGGCTGCCATGGGTTGGTAGTTGAGCTCGTGTCCCTCCTTGCAGCCTGTCATGCTGTCACCTGCATCCAGCAGAGCCCTGTTTAAATCCCCCTGCCACTGCTGGCAGCTCCATCAGGCTGGGTGAGCTGTGTGCAGGCTGTGCCCCAGGCTGTCCCCTCGTCCCTGAGCAGCCCTGACACAAACCCAGCCAGAGCCTGAGCCCCTGAGAGCACCTTGGTGGGTTCTGGGGTGCTCACCCAGGTGTGTCAGGGTTTTGTCACATTTTCCCTCCCCCAGCTGGGTTCAAACCTCAGTGCACTGGGGCCAGGCCTAGGTTGGGGCTGTGCCTTTCCAAGTACAGATGTGGCACAGCTGGAATTCTCTGGTGATGCCTGGGAGAAGTCAGACAGAAAATGGTGCTCGTGTAGGAGTGAGTGCTCCCTGTCCTAATCCTAGGGTTATGTTCAGCCAGAGGAATTTCATTGTTGGATCTACAGGAGAGAGGAAACCCAGGAAAAGCCTTGGTTAAATTCTGGAAGCCCTTTCCTACAGACTGAGGACTTGCCAGAACATGGAATAAAAACAACCCTCTCCTTTTCCAGTTATCAGCTCCTGACACAAAGGGTCTGAACGTGTGTGTGAGACAAAGAGTGAAATCTGACAGTCTAAGTATGATGTAATTCAAGTATTTTGGTACAGCAAAATGGAAGAGAATTACTTTTCCTATTATCTTCTAAAAGTTATTGAAAATGATATTAGATATATGCTCCAGGAAAAAAAAGTGAAGTTTTTTTTTTTTTAAATGCAATTTCTTTGGCAGTTTATTCCTTCGTTATTCATTCACCCCCTTTCACGTTGTGAAGGCCTTCTATTATGAAACATTCTGTGAAAAAAATGAACAAAAAAAAAGTATACTACTTCTTTAAAATATATTGCAAGAATCCTCATTTCCAGATTTTTATTGCAGCACTAGCTGGTATTCTTGCATGCAGTTTTGTAATTTATTCTGAACATTCCACTTAAACCTTTTTTCAATAGCATGATTTTATTAGAGTCAGCTCACTGGACTTTCCCAAAAAGGTATTTAAGATCAAATAAAACCAGTGCTTGGAAAAATATCATTACAATATGAAAGCAGTTACAAAAACATTAGTACTGCAAAGTTTTATTTCAAATGGCTGAGCCTGCTGTACCCCAGGTTATTGCACTTCTACTTCCTCAGACACACTCACTGGAAAAATGGGAAAAACTGTCATCTTAGCAGTTTTTACCTGTTTCTCAAAAAAAGCACCCAATTTCTAGGGAGGCAGCATTTTTTTTTTTCATCACCACCATTAATTAGAACAGCAAAGTTTCCTTTGTTCCTGCATTCCTGACAGGGGATGCACTCAGGGAGCTCAGTGACTCCCCAGGAGTGGGTTTGGGGTGCAGGGGCAGGGAAGGGTGGCTTGGGAAGGAGAGAAAATCACCCACAAAAGGCTCATTTCAGCAATAAGGGGAGGCTGATTTTAGCCATATTTCACCCTGTGTGCCCCAGTAACCACCAGCACCATCCCCTCTGGTGCTGCAGCTGGAAATGCTCCCAAACCCCCATCTCCCCACAGCCCACAGGGCAAATATTTCCCTTTCCCAGTTGGTGCTTTCAGCCCAGAATCCCAGATTGGTTTGGGTTGGAAGGGACATCAAGGATTGTCTCATTCCAAGCCCCTGCCATGGGCAGGAACAGCTCCCAGCAGAGCCAAAAGAAATCAGAAAGGAGATGTTTGACACCTGGCACTGGTAGAACTGGAGTTCAACCTGCTCCTTGCTTGGTATTTTTGATGCATTTCAAAACTGGTCTTTTTGTAGGGTGTTTGTGCTTGTAACAGCCCTTTGAAAAATCAATGGATTTAAAAAAACCCCTTAAATTCAGCTAAATTAAAGTCTGATCTAGAGTAGAAATGAAAATTCATCAATAAAGTACAGGAAGTCTGCTGTATCACAGGTTCTGTGACACAGCATTGTATTTTCTGTTCTTTGTATTTAATACTCATATTTATTTCATGGGGCAAAAATGAGGGGAAAGGAATCATTTGAATATTATCCCCTATTCCCCCTTTCCCAACCTTCTTCTAGGCTAATTTTTCCTAAGAAATACGTGGAGCAAAGCAAAGCAGCACCAACACACTAAAGTTTGAAGATTTGGTGCTAGGTGTGGACTTTTAAATCCCCTTTTAAAACCCCAAGTTACTGTTCATATTACTTTTCTAAGTAGAAATATGCTTAAAAAGTAAAGTCTTTATTGCTTCTTAAAAGGCGTAGTGCTCTGTGATAAATTCTCATATTTTGACTGTTAATATGTTTGAATGAAAATTATTTATACATTTTGGTGAGGTTGAATGGTTTTCATTTGATTGCTGCCTCTGGAAATGAAAGCAGAGTAGCAGGAAATTTACATGTCATGCTGTGATGTATATCCAGATTATGAGATGATTGTGCAGCAGATGAACACCAAGTAAAATCATTTGCATCAAACTGTGACAACTGCAATTCCTGACAAGGCCTCTTAGTTTTTTGGGCTATTATCATTGTACAAGAATATAATCTATTGACAGCAGGGCTGTTTAATACATTTAAAGGCAGACAGTGGAAGAAATCTTAACTGTTTTCATTCACCACTGCACAAGGGTGCAGATCAAAAGTGAATTATATTTAAAAATATGCATGTATGATGATAAGATGCATGACATTCATCAACCTGTTTAGTCATGGTTAAGCTGTGATGGTGAACATCCAATATTACTGCCATATGTGGTCTGAAATAGAGACGTGAGACTGAAAATTATATTATTGCCCAGCAGCAGTGAATAAACAGGGGAAGGGATTCTTTCTTCATCTTTCTTAACCTTTCCTCTCCCATTAAATTCTGCCCTTTTGTACTTTTGGGGATGGATTTTGTCTTCACTGCAGCTAAGCAAATGGAAACTTTTTAAATCTGCAGGAGTTTTATTCCTTGTTCTGTTGCAAAAAGCATCCCTGGTTTTTTTTTCTATAATAATAATAGAAATACTTTCCTTTACAGGATTTGTGATATCCACTGGCTCTGGACTGGGATCCAAATAAACACTTTTTTATTAGAATTAAATAGTCTATGCCTAAATTCTCTCTTTTAATATCTTAATTAATTTACCCTCATAATTTTAAAGATCATACCTGCATCAGTGACATTTCTCAGCTCCTGGAGCTCCCAGCAGGGCTGAGTGATGTGACCAAGGCATTTCTGGTGGGATATGGAAGGAGATTTTCTCCAGCCCCCTCAGCCCACATTCCCACTGGAAATCCATTTCTGCCTTTTTGCACTTTCTGTGGGCTCTGAGTTCCCCATGGGATGTTGGAGCTGTAAAAATGATGAGAAATAAAGAAAAGATAGTGTCAACAGTGAGGTAAATGCAGCTTCCTACAGAAAATCAGGGTATGTTCCCAATGATCTGCCCTGCCACCATGGAAATTCCATTAAAATTAACATTTTATTTCTTCACCAAACTCTCCAAATACCCCTAGAGTTCCATCTTCTGCACAGTGTTTGGGATAAGAAGGAAAAGGAGTCATTTTCCTGTGGATTGGAAGGTTTATCATTCCTGCTTCAAGAAAAGAGGGAAAAATGTCTGTCTGGGATGAGGAAATTTTACAGGTGTTCATGACGGTGGCAGAAAAAAAAATAGAAGTTATAATAATGGACAACTGGAATTTGTGTCATCCAAAGCCAGAGGATCCTTCCCATGCATTATCAGATTTCTGCCCTCACCTGGAGAATGCTTTGTTGCCATCTAACTGTACCTTCTTCCTGCTGGTTTTTCACTGGAGGTGCTCACATCAGTGGTGTTGCTCCATCAGTGCTCAGGCAATATGAATTTTCTGGTTTTAACACTACAAAACCTACTTTTATAACAAGAAGCATAAGAATACAAAAAAATAATATGATGAGAATACCATTAAAAAGTGTGAAAAGCTGTTTGTGCATTGGAGCCATTTGGGACTCCCAAGCCTTGTGGCTCCAGTGTTCAGCTCACTTAGATCTCACTCAGGTGACATTTATTCATTTTTATTCCTAATATTGATTAGTTTGGGACAAAAATTCAGCTCTGTGGGCCTGGATGATCACACACAGAGCATGGAAAGCCTCTGGGCTCCAAGAAGTTTAGCATTTCCACTAAAAGCTGGGTTATTACCCCAGTTCTCCCACTGGAGAAGTGTCAAGTTTTTATTTTTTCTGCCCAGGTGGGGATTACATGCACAAGACAGAATTTCTCGTTGGGACTCAGATGTTTGTCAGTTCTTATCTCTGTCACAGTCTCACAAACCCTGAGTTCTGCAGCGCTTCACTCTGACAAACTGAAAATGGAGCCCCATCTCTCTCTGCAAGGCCTTTTAAGGATAAACTGTCCAATTAAGAAATTACACCTGAATTGTTTTTACTTTTAACCCAATAACCAACCACCCATGGCTGCAATGGGGACTTTCTTATTCACTTACACAAAACCACCCAAACCCATGGAAAAGAAGGTGAAGAAGAAGGTGAAGAAGAGGGTGATGGAGAAGGTGAAGAACATGGAGAAGAAGAAGGTGATTAAGAAGGTGAAGAAGAGGGTGATGGAGAAGGTGAAGAAGAAGGTGAAGAACAAGGAGAAGAAGAAGGTAAAGAAGAAGGTGAAGAAGAAGGTAAAGAAGAGGGTGATGAAGAAGGTGAAGAACAAGGAGAAGGAGGACCAGCCTCCACTCTAAAACCTCCATCTTGTTTTATATCTATTGCTATATTCTAGACCCTTAAACTCTGAGTTTCCCACCCTGTGATATGACACACTTCTATTCAAACTGCACACCCACAATCCCAGTTCTGTCATTCCATTTTGGAAGCTTCTCCACAGCCTCAGGTCACTGCAGTGTTCTCTTGGGGGTCAGTGCCTGGCAGCACAGAAAGTCTGAAATTCTCAGTAACCTGGGCTACAACAGGTTCCTGCTCCTTGCCCTGCCTGCACCCCTGAGCCCCTCTGAGCACTGGGTGCAGGACAAAGAGCTGGATTTTAATGATCAACAGATGACACAGCAATATTGATTGCAATATTGATTTTCTCGGTTCACACTGAGCCTGGAGGGGCTTTGTGGTACCATCTCCTCTGCAACTGGTTCCTGAACACAAACCAAAGCTCTCTGGCAAGTTCCGCTTCCCAACGTCCTGAATTTTCTTTGCCAGCCTTTTTCTAAGTTACCAGAAATTGCCCAGATTTAAACAACATTTCCAGCAAATGCCAACAACAAGTCCAGAAACTCAGTTCAGCAAAAGCTTTGAAGCCAGGCTTTAATGTGAGTTCATTTAGAAGAATTTCATATATTGATAGAAAAGCTGAACCTGTGAGATCATGTTGTATTTAATTTTACAATCCAGTATATTAAAAAAGCATATTCCGGAGATGCTGTAATTGTGTGGTCACTCTTACCACACCCCATGCATTTCCTTTCCTTTCCTCTTTTTGCCTTAAGAAGGGTTTAAATCAGTACCCTGCAAGAAAGAATTATAAATACAGAACTAATTTGGATATCTTGAGCAAAAGTGGCCAAAGGAGAGAACAGAACAAGGCAAGACAAAGTCCCAAATGCTCTGAGTGTCCCCAAAGCCAGCATGAATTGAGGTGTAAATGCAGAGAAGGTTGATTTATGAGAATTAACCAATCTGAACAGCAAAAGCAAATCAATGTTGAATTATCTCCTAGATCTACCAAGTGGAGATGGAAAAGTTTTGGCCATGGGTGAAGACTGCAGACATTTTTTTCACTGACAAAGTGAAAGACATTTTCTCTTGCCATTAATTACAAGGTGTAGCAACAAATTATTTTTATGGTTACATAACACCCAGTACCCCCTCCCTGTATAAATTATTTGTACATTGTTAAATAATTTATATTTTATTCCCTCCTTGTGTTCCAGCTTCACACAGGATGAAATGAAAGGGTTTTGACTTGGCAGATCTCCCTTAAAGCAAACAGATGAATAAAATTCTCTCATACTTTCCAAAGAGCAAAACCCAGTTCCCTGTGCCTCACTTGGAAAATGGGAACACCTTGGCTCTGTTTCATGATAATATTTCAGCAAATTTCTGCATTTCACTTTGCAAAAAGAAGAGAACTGCCCAGACCTCCATGTCATTGTGTAATGGGAAAAATTCTGGGGAATAAAAGCTGTTGCTGTTTGACACCCCTTGAAAGGCACAGGGCAGCCAGGACTGAAATGGATCACTGGGAGAGCAGAGGTAGAGAGTAAAAAATTCATTATGCTGTGCTTTGACATTATTATTGAGTCCCATAGCACCTCTGAATAATAATAATAATAATAATAATAATAATAATAATAATAATAATACAGCCTGGGATAGTGGAAAGTGTCCCTGCTTCTGGTAGAGTTTGGAATAAGATGATCTTTAATGTTCTCCTCAACCCAAACCATTCTAGGGCTCTGTGATTAAAAAAAATTAATAATTAAATAATTTAATAATTAAATAAATAATTCTATAATATCTGCCTAAGGAATAGCTCTAGTTAGTTGTTACCTCACTGTTCAGACTGATGGTTTCTTTGAATGATGCCTCCAATCCAGGTATGGATAAATAATCCAGAATTCCCGTGGGTTTGGGATGGTGGCTGAATGGATTTGCAGTGGGATGGCAGCAGGGAGCCCAGGCCAGCACTGAGGCCACATTAGGGCCACAAATTAGAGCTAAATATTGATCAAAAATCAATAAATCAGCCTCGAGATTCAGCTGCAGGGATGTTTTTTCCTCCTAAATGTCCCTTTGCTGCCACAGCTCCTGCAGGTGGGGCGGTTCAGCAGCTGCAGCTGCTTAGGGAAAGCCTGGGGAGCAGGGTTTGGATCTTCCTGGCAGATTCCTGACACCATCACTCAGGATGAACTACAAATCAGATTTGCAGAGTTCTGGCAATGGCAGAACTCCTGGCACTGGTGCTTTGTTTGACAGAGCCATTGTCAGGGCACCTTTGGAAGCTCCAAGTTTCAAAACGCAGAGGGGGAAAAAAGGTGAAATGGTTTTGAGGAGCAGTCAAGAGGGATAAGATTACACGTGCTCAGTGTTGCCTCCTCTCTCAGAGGAGAAAACCCCCAGGAAAATCCCCTCATCCTGCTGGATTCCCTCCTGGAGCCACAGGGGTCTCACCCACCCTTGCCCACCTCTCACCAGGCACGGAGCTCCAGGAGGGAGCTTGGGCTGGAGCTGCCAATCCTTCCATCCCAAAAAGGAAGGATCCCAACAAAATCCCATAAATCTGCAGCTGCTCTGTCCTGAGAGATCCCAGACCCCGTGGCTGAGGATCTGAGAGGCCTTGGGAGGGGTGGATGGGGCTGGAGCCCATCCCATCCTCATCCATGTCCTACAACTGCTGGGAACTGGACACCAAGGCCAAGGGAAGACACTTCCTTTAAGAGCTTGGCCACATCCTTCAGGGTTTTTTTTTGTCCAAATCCCTCCTAGCTAAATATTCAGAATTTAGGCCCCAATTATGCACATTTTGGTTAGACTTGAGAAGGTTTCCCAGCCCTAAATTCTGACAACCCACATTCTGATGTTCTAGGAAGCAACATCCCAAGCCTTCCTGGGTATCAGAACACTGCAAACGCAGCTTTGAACTCTTCAAACTGATATAAAACCTGCAATTTTGAACCCCACAAAATGAGTTTCAGCCCATTTTATCTCTCCCTTACTCTTTCCTGCTTTTCCTTATTTTCTGGAGTCACAGCTCTATTTCTGCTCCTCCCTCCCCTCTCCTTCCTCCTAACATTTAATTTGTCTTCTCTGCCTCAAATAGTTCTTTCTTCTGGTGACCTAATATTTTAACCTTAAGCATGATGAGAAACAGACTTCACAAACCTGACACTTGAATTAAAAGTGAAACACACGCCTCAGCACAAGTTAATTAAAAATAATACCTATAATGTTCGTTTGTTTAAGCCATTATTTGACCAGAAATTTGCACCCATCAATAAATGGAGCCCACAACTGCTGCAAAAATAACAGCAAGCTCCAAGTTACCGAAATTAGCTGGTTTAATTCTTTTTTTATTTCACAGATAAAAAGATCTCCCTGATAGGAGAGGGCAGCCAGAGGGGGTCAGGCTCTGCTCCCAGAGAACAGGATGAGAGGAAACAGCCTCAAGCTGTGCCAGGAGAGGTTTAGGTTGGATATTGGGAATTTTTTTTCATGGAAAAAGTGATCAGGCACTGGGACTGGGGATGGTGGAGTCCCCATCCCTGCAGGGATTCAAAATCCCCATGGATGTGGGGCAGTGCTGGGGGTGGCTGGACTCCATCTCAGAGGGCTTTTCCAAGCTAAACAACCCCATGGCTCTGTGGAATTCCAGACTGCTTGAAGAAAATGGATTTTCCTCAAGAACCTTGCTGGGAGTTAGGCCTGGCTGGGATCACAGAGCTTTCCTCAGCAGTGGGGGAATTGTTGGGTTTAGGAGCATCACAAACTTGAGCTGGGGCTAAATCCAAACCCATTTTAAGCAGCTGGGCTCACTGAATTATTTGGTCAAGCCTCACAACTGTGAAAACATTGGAAACTCACAAAAGCTGCAGCTCCATCCTAAATCTGCCCACAAATCCCACACTGCCCCACAAATCCCTCAGCTGGGAATGGCCAGAACTCTAAAGGGATCCCACAGATGATCCCAAACTGGGAATGGGCTCTGCAAAGATCCTTTTGGAGATAGGAAATTCCTTCTTAAGACAACAATCACCAGGGGACATTTGTTTGAGTGGGAATGAGGAGCTGTCCCTCTGTGCCCTCATGGAAATGGGATAAGCATGGAGAAAAAATCTGTTTGTTTTCCTTAAAAACATTTTCCCTCTCTCCAGAGGCTGCTCAGACCTGAGTGAAGCAACCACACTCCAGGAACCAGCCTGGGACCAAACCCCTCACATTTCAGGAGGCTGGAATATTCAGAATTTAGGGCCCAATTTATTCACATTTTGGTTATCCCCGAGAAGGATGCCCAGCCCTAAATTCTGAAAATCCTGTTTTGAGGAGAGAATTGTGAAAAAATTGCAGTTTTCTACTCCAAAATGGGACGAATCCCTCCCAAAACCTCAGTTTCTAGGAAAAAAACCAAAACAAACAAACAAAAAACAAAACAACAACAACAAAAAAACAAACAAAAAAAACCAAAACAAACAAACAAACAAACAAAAAAAAAAAAACAAACAAAAAAACCAAAACAAAAAAACCCCAAAAAACACCAAAAAACCAAAATACCAGCCAGTCACTGCCTCTTCTTCATGTTAGCTCAAAAAAGTGAATATGTTCCAACACACCTTCCTGTCTGTTTTCTGGCAGCAACATTAAAAGAATTATTAAGTAAATTCTAAACCCTTTTTTTTTGCCCTTTGGTTGGAAATATCTAATTTTTCAAGGCCAGCAAGTTTGAAATTGTGCAAGTTTCAATTGTTTGTCTGAGTCTGTAGAAAACATCTAAAATGCTGTCTCTTCACAGCCTTTTTACAGCCAATAATTGGTATTCAAGGTGAAAAAAAGCCACTTTTCATCCCCCACAACAAGCACATTTTAAAACTCGTGCACAAAATTTTTCTGGACCAAAGTTTTAGGATATGGAATTTATTGATATTTCCCAACACATAAAACTATCCCAATTTCTTTATTTACTTTTATTTTATTATTCCAGTGTGTCAGCAACTGAGAATAGGAATCCCCTGGAGGTTTGCATTAGGAGGAATTATGTTAATGTGCCACTGGGAATGGATCACAATTTTTTAAGGCATTTTACACCTGATTATTGGGGTGTTTTGATGCAAATTAAAGCATGTCTGCCAGACTTCCTACCTGTGCCACCAACATTTCAGCTGCAGATCTGGAATTAATTGGTATTGATAAGCTCAAATGCATGATATGGCTGATATTAATGCATTCTCCCCCTGGAAAAATATTATTGCAGATAACAGGCTTGTTTCTAGAACCTTGTTTTAGTAACATCTGTTCTGGCACACTTGGCAGTTGCACTGGATCAAATTTTAAAGCTGGGTTTTATCTGGGAGTGGGTGAAATGCTCAGATCAATACTCACTCTTGTGGTGCTCTTGTAACATAAAACATGGATTTTGCAACTGCATAAAAACCTGGAGGATTAAGCCAAACATCATTTAAAAGGCAGGCACCCCTCACGCATGCAGCATTTAGAGCTGAAAATCAAAGGAAACCCTGATATTCCTCCCCTGCTGCTCCTTTGATCCAGCCTAGGAACTCTGTTTTGGCAGGACCACGATTGCCTGTTTTGTCTGCAGTGCCAAGGATGGAGTAACAATCCATGTTATTCATGGAAAATACAGAGCTGAAGCCCAGAGTTCCTCAGGTTTATCCCCACAGAGCTGAGATTGGACCCTAAAACACTCCCCAGAGCCTTCTCTCACGTTTATCATTGCTGGAATAATATTTTCTCTCATTATCTTTTGCTCCTTCCCAGTCCCCAAAAGATGGGAACACTCCTGGAAGGGCAAATCCTCATCTGATAGTCCTGGGCTAATTGGCACCTGTTGGGGAGGAAAAACTGACACCACCAAATTTAAAATAAATGCTGAAAAATCACCACGAGGAGCAAAAGCCAGACAAGGAGATTTCCAATGCTGTCAGAGCTGCCAAGAGTGCAAAAGAGGCTTTGTGATGCTTTCAAGTCCAAGATGAAGAGTTTCTGCTGTAATTCACATTTGTTTTTCACAAGACGGAAATGGTGGAACTGTCACCAGAGTTAAAGATGTTAAAAGAGTTTAATTTATCATTTAAATGCAATAAAATAGTTTCTGTTCCAGAAGTAGCTAAAGAAGACACGAGAGAGAAATTGCTAAAGGAATTCAAACACAGGAAGGTTGAGGCAGTTTCCATCCCAGAGCTGCAGAAGAAACCCCTCCATGATCTCTGCAGGAGATCCTGGGCTGTCCATCCTGGGAAAACCCAAATCACTTCACGTCTGCTGGCCTTGCAGCATCCAAGGCAAACCATGGAATGGCTGGAAGGAAGCCCAAACAACTCAGGACTGGAGCTGGGGCAACTCCCAGGAGCTTGTGGAAAAGCGACCCCTCAGGGTCACCTTGGCAGAGTCAGGAGCTGGGCTGTAAAGGGAGAGGTGGTTGGACATTTAGGATCCTAAAGGGGCATCTGACCCCAAGGCACGAGCATGTTCAGAAGGTAAAGACAGATCAAATCACCATGACACCTTTTTTTCCCCCCAAAGATGTGCCCCAGTTGATTGAAAATCACCAGAAGTGAGCAATACCCAAAGAGAGAAGTTCTACAGCAGTGGGGACTGCAATGGTCCTGATGCCTCAGGTTTGGCTTTTCTATTTTCACATTCTGTGCTGCTTTAGTGTGCAGTTCTGAGCTTCACATGAGGGGATGCTGAGCTCTGTGCACAGAGCAGGGAGACAAAACAATTCCTGCTCCAGCTGGGC
>JAWWMN010000355.1:0-13838 GCA_035047745.1 Catamblyrhynchus diadema | reverse complement strand
CCCCCCCCCCCCCCCCCCCCCCCCCCCCCCCCCCCCCCCCCCCCCCCCCCCCCCCCCCCCCCCCCCCCCCCCCCCGGTTTAACCAAAATCACGGACCTAAAGAAGTGGGTTTTTTTAACTAAAAATTGTCATTTACATGGATCAAAATAAGAAATATTTTGGACTAAAAAAAGGGGGGTTTAAACCAAAAATAGTCATTTTTGTGGCCCAAAAAAAGATATTTTTTGGGACCAAAATAAGTGGGGATTTTTGGACCAAAAATACTCATTTTTATGGCCCAAAAAAGATATTTTTGGGACCAAAATAAGTGGGGATTTTTGGAGCAAAAATAATCATTTTTATGGCCTAAAAAAAGATATTTTTGGGACCAAAATAAGTGGGGATTTTTGGACCAAAAATAGTCATTTTTATGGCCCAAAAAAAGATATTTTTGGGACCAAAAGAAGTGGGGATTTTTGGACCAAAAATAGTCATTTTTATGGCCCAAAAAAAGATATTTTTGGGGACCAAAATAGGTGGGGATTTTTGGACCAAAAATAGTCATTTTTATGGCCCAAAAAAAGATATTTTTTGGGACCAAAATAAGTGGGGATTTTTGGACCAAAAATACTCATTTTTATGGCCTAAAAAATGGATTTTTACACCAAAACCAGATTTTTCCAGCCCCAAATAAATAATTTTTTTGCCCCACCCCATAACTCCTCCATCCCAGGTGCTGAATTCCGGTGGAATTCCCCCAGAATTCCCCATTTTTTGGTGTTTTTTCCCCGTTGCAGTCCAAGCTGGAGGGCCGGGAGTACCGCGACGCTCAGGAGTTCGCGGCCGACGTGCGGCTGATGTTCTCCAACTGCTACAAGTACAACCCCGCCGACCACGAGGTGGTGGCCATGGCCCGCAAGCTGCAGGTGAGCATCCCCACAGTTCCAGGAGAATTCCCAACTTTCCAGGAAAAAGTCCTAAAATTCCAGGAAAATTCCTTTTTTTTTTTTTTTTTTTTTTTTTTCCCAAGCGGGATTTGTCCCAAAAAAAAAAAAAAAATCTCGAAATAATCAAAAATGCTGATTCTGAAAAAAAAAAACACCAAAAAGAAAAGTGGAGTTTGAAAAAAAAATTGGGAATTGGAATTTGGATTTTGAGTTACCAAGGTTCCAGGAAAATTCCTTTTTTTTTTTTTTCCAGCGGGATTTGGGGGGAAAAAAAAAAAAAAGAAGAAATAATGAAAAAATGCTGACTCAGAAAAAGAATATTAGGTGGTTTCTCTTTTTTTTTTTTCCTTGTTGAAGAAAATTGAAATTTTCAACATTCCAGGAAAATTCCAGGAAAATTCCCTTTTTTTTCCCCATCAGGATTTGAAAAAAAAAAAATTGGGATAATCAAAAAATGCTGACTCTGCGAAAAAACCAAACCAAAACAAAAAAATTACAAAAAAAGAAAAGTTTTTTATTCTTGTTGAATTGAAGGAAATCAGAATTCCCGACATTCCAGGAAAATTCCCAGCATTCCAGGAAAATTCCCCTTTTTATTCTAGCGGGATTTAAAAAAAAAAATTGGAATAATAAAAAAAATGGTGACTTGGCAAAAAAAAAAGGTGTTTTTTTTCTTGTTGAAGTGAAGGAAATCACTATTCCCAATGTTCCGGGAAAATTCCAGGAAAAGTCCCTTTTTTTTTTTTCCTAGAGGGATTTGCCAAAAAAAAAAAATTTAAAAATCCTGATTTGGCAAAAAAAAAAAACCAAAAAAATTTGGGAAAATCCTTCAAAATTGAGGGAACCTCCTTAAAAAAGGAGTGAAACCCTTTGAAAATGAGAGAAAATCGTTGAAAATCCTTCAAAATGAGTGAAAACTCCTGGAATGGATGGAGAGGAGAGTGGGCTGTGAATCCATGGTGGAATCGAGGCTGGAAAAGACCTCGAAAATCTTGGAGTTGACCAAAGATGGTCCAGGAAGATCTCAAGAACTTGGAAAATGCAGCTTTTAAATGAGAAATTGTGGAAATCCTACAAATTTCTCTCCCAAAACCACCTTGGAGGTGGTTGGGATCTCCAGTGGGAATCCATGGTGGGGATTGGAGTTGGAAAAAAATCTCAAAAATCTTGGAGTCAACCAGAAATGATCCAAGAAGACCCAGAAGAACTCAAGAAATTGGAAGATGCCACTTTTAAATGAGAAATTGCAGAAATCCTGTGAATTTTTCCCCCAAAACGACCTTGGAGATGGTTGAGATCTCCAGTTGGAATCCGTTGTGGAATTGGGGTTGAAAAAGACCTCGAAAGTTTTGGAGTCAACCAAAGACGATCCAAGAAGATCTCAAGAACTTGGAAAACGCAGCTTTTAAATGAGAAATTGAGGAAATCCTGTGAATTTTTCCCCCAAAACTGCCTTGGAGGTGGTTGAGATCTCCAGTGGGAATTCATGGTGGAACCTCTTAAGATCATCAGCTGAAGGTGATCCAAGAAGATCTCAAGAACCTGAAAGTTGCAGCTTTCAAATGAGAAACTGAGTAAATCCCATCCATTTTCCCCTCAATCCACCTCGGACAGAGTCAGAATTCCAAGATTTCAGGGTCCCTCCCCCCACCCCACGTCCAGGTGTTGACCTTTGGTGTAGAACCCACCGGGTGTGTAGGACCTCCCCCTTTGGAGATGACCCCGGCGTCACCTCGGGCCGTTCCCTGTGGTTGCAGGATGTGTTCGAGATGCGCTTTGCCAAGATGCCGGACGAGCCGGAGGAGCCGGTGATCCCCGCCTCGTCCCCCGTGGTGGTCCCGCCCCCCACCAAGGTGGCCCCACCCTCGTCCAGCGACAGCAGCAGCGACAGCTCCTCCGACAGCGACAGCTCCTCTGACGACTCCGAGGAGGAGCGGGCGCAGCGCTTGGCCGAGCTCCAGGAGCAGGTACGCGGTGGCCCGGGGGTTCTTCTGGTGGGGTTGGGTGGTCTTGGGGTCAGGGGTGGAGCTCAGGGATGTCCCACGATGGTCAGGTCCACAGGCAACAAAATCGTTGGGTTTGCTGAGCATAAAGAGTTGGGTTTGTTGACCCAAAACCGTTGGGTTTGTGGACATAAATCATTGGGTTTGTTGACCCAAAACCGTTGGGTTTGTTGACCCAAAACTGTTGGGTTCATTGACCCAAAACCCTTGGGTTTGTTGACATAAATCATTGGGTTTGTGGACATAAATCGTTGGGTTCATTGACCCAAAACCGTTGGGTTTGTTGACCCAAAACCGTTGGGTTTGTGGACATAAATCGTTGGGTTCGTTGACCCAAAACCATTGGGTTTGTTGACCCAAAACCATTGGGTTCGTTGACTCAAAACCGTTGGGTTTGTTGACATAAATCGTTGGGTTCGTTGACCCAAAACCATTGGGTTTGTTGACCCAAAACCGTTGGGTTTGTTGACCAAAACCGTTGGGTTCGTTGACCCAAAACCGTTGGGTTTGTGGACCCAAAATCGTTGGGTTTGTTGACCTGGAATCGTTGGGTTTATGGACCTAAATTGTTGGGTTTGTAGCCCAAAATCGTTGAGTTTTTGGACCCAGAATCATTGGGTTTGTTGACTCAGAATCGTTGGGTTTGTCAACCCAAAATTATTTGATTTGTTGACCTAAAATCGGTGGGTTTGTCGAGCCAAAATCATTGAGTTTGTGGACCTGAAATTGTTGGGTTTGTCAACCCAAATTCGTTGGGTTTGTGGACCTGAAATTGTTGGGTTTGTTGACCTAAAGTTGTGTTGACTTGACCCAAAATTGTTTGGTTTGTTGGCCCAAATTTTTGGGGTTCGTTGACCTAAAATCAATGAGTTTGTTGTTCTGAAAATGTTGGGTTGACCCAAAACTCAGTGACCAGGTGGGGTCATGGCTTGGGTTTGATGACCATGGAGGTCTCCATGGAACATTCGGAGGTGACACTCCATGACCAGGTGGGGTCAGTCATGGCTTGGGTTTGATGACCATGGAGGTGTCCATGGAACCATTGGAGGTGACAGTGACCAGGTGGGGTCAGTCATGGGTTGGGTTTGATGGCCTTGGAGGTGTCCATGGAATGGTTGGAGGTGACAGTGACCAGGTGGGGTCAGTCATGGGTTGCGTTTGATGGCCTTGGAGGTGTCCATGGAACCACTGGAGGTGACAGTCAGTAGGTGGGGTCAGTCATGGGTTGGGTTTGATGACCTTGGAGGTCTCCATGGAACACTCTGTGACCAGGTGGGGTCATGGGTTGGGTTTGATGACCTTGGAGGTCTCCATGGAACCATTGGAGGTGACAGTGACCAGGTGGGGTCATGGGTTGGGTTTGATGACCCTGGAGGTCTCCATGGAACACTCTGTGACCAGGTGGGGTCATGGCTTGGGTTTGATGACCTTCGAGGTCTCCATGGAACCATTGGAGGTGACAGTTGCCAGGTGGGGTCAGTCATGGGTTGGGTTTGATGACCCTGGAGGTGTCCATGGAACGCTGTGTGACCAGCTGGGGTCATGGGTTGGGTTTGGTGGCCTTGGAGGTCTCCATGGAACCATTGGAGGTGACACTGACCAGGTGGGGTCAGTCATGGGTTGGGTTTGATGACCCTGGAGGTCTCCATGGAAGAACTGGAACTGGACCCTGCTCTGGCTGAGAATCTTGGGCTCAGTCCCAGGTGGGACCTGACCTTCTGGAGAACTTCCCAACCTCCCAACTTGTCCCCGTTCCCACAGCTGAAGGCCGTGCACGAGCAGCTGGCGGCGCTGTCCCAGCCCCAGCAGAACAAACCAAAGAAGAAGGAGAAGGACAAGAAGGAGAAGAAGAAGGAGAAGCACAAAAAGAAGGAGGAGCTGGAGGACACCAAGAAGAGCAAAGCCAAGGAGCCACCACCCAAGAAGGCCAAGAAAAGCAACAGCAACAGCAGCGCCTCCAGGTGGGCCCTTCCCACAATTCCCTGGGGCGGTTTGGGGATCCCCCGGTGCTAATTGAGGTAATTCATTAATGAGGGACCTCGTGGTCCCCGGGGATGAGTGGGGTTGAGCCCGGCTTTGAGCTCAGCTCAGGGTTTGGGGCTGGTTCTTCTCTGTGGTGCTGGGGACGCCTGGCTGGGCAGGCGGAGATGGGCTTGGGGTGTCCAGGAGCAAGTTAAGCTCAGCTTTGGGTGTCCAGGAGCAAGTTAAGCTCAGCTTTGGGTGTCCAGGAGCAAGTTAAGCTCAGCTTTGGGTGTCCAGCAGTGAATTAAGCTCAACTTTGGGATTCTGAACAACTTGAGCTCAGTTTTGGGTGTCCAGGAGTGAATTAAGCTCAGTTTTGGGTGTCCAAAACCAGCTGAGCTCAGTTTTGGGTGTTCAGGAGCAAGTTAAGCTCAGCTTTGGGTTCCTGAATGGCTTGAGCTCAGTTTTGGGTGGGCAGGAGAAAGTTAAGCTCAGCTTTGGGTGTCCAGGAATGAATTAAGCTCAGCTTTGGGTGTCCAAAACCAGACTGAGTTCAGTTTTGGGTGTGCAGGAGCAAATTAAGCTCAGCTTTGGGTGTCCAGGAGCAATTTAAGCTCAGCTTTGAGTTTCTGAGTAAACCAGGCCTAAACCACCATTTTTTATTGGCGTGAGCAGCGAGAAGAAGCTGGTGGCAGTGAAATCCTCCAGGTCCTATGGGTTAGGGCTGGTTTAGGTCGGGTTTAGACCGGGTTTAAGTCTAAAACGTCATTTTTTGGTCACGCACGCACCAAGAAGGAGCCGGTGGCAGTGAAGTTCTCCAGGTCCTATGGGTTAGGGCTGGTTTAGGTCAGGTTTAGACCGGGTTTAGGTTGGGTTTAGGCCTAACCCCCCATGTTTTGTTGACCTGAGCAGCAAGAAGGAGCCGGCGCCGGTGAAGCCCAGCAAAGCCGCGCCCGCCTACGAGTCGGAGGAGGAGGAGAAGTGCAAGCCCATGTCCTACGAGGAGAAGCGGCAGCTGAGCCTGGACATCAACAAACTGCCTGGGGAGAAGCTGGGCAGGGTCGTGCACATCATCCAATCCCGGGAGCCCTCGCTCAAGAACTCCAACCCCGACGAGATCGAGATCGACTTTGAGACGCTGAAGCCGTCGACGCTGCGCGAGCTCGAGCGCTACGTCACCTCCTGCCTGCGCAAGAAGAGGAAACCCCCAGGTACCTCCGAACCCCAAAATTTGGGGGTTTTCAGCCCGATTTTCTGGTGGTTTTAATCCCCAGGGTTGGGTTTTTGGGGAGGCTTTGGAGGTGGTTTGGCCTCGCCAAGATGGCAGTGGGTAGGATTCAAAATGGTGGCAGGTGGAATTCAAAATGGCGGCAGGTGGATTCAAAATGGCAGCAGGTGGATTCAAAATGGCGGCAGGTGGATTCAAAATGGCGGCAGGTGGATTGAAAATGGCAGCAGGTGGATTCAAAATGGCGGCAGGTGGATTCAAAATGGCGGCAGGTGGATTCAAAATGGCAGCGGGTGGAATTCAAAATGGTGGCAGGTGGATTGAAAATGGCAGGTGGGATTCAAAATGGCAGCAGGTGGATTCAAAATGGCGGTAGGTGGGATTCAAAATGGCGGTAGGTGGGATTCAAAATGGTGGCGGGTGGGATTCAAAATGGCGGCGGGTGGATTCAAATGGCAGCAGGTGGGGTTCAAAATGGCGGCAGGTGGGATTCAAAATGGCGGCAGGTGGGGTTCAAAATGGCGGCAGGTGGGGTTCAAAATGGCGGCAGGTGGATTGAAAATGGCGGTAGGTGGGATTCAAAATGGCGGCGGGTGGGATTCAAAATGGCAGTGGGTGGGATTCAAAATGGTGGCGGGTGGGATTCAAAATGGTGGCAGGTGGAATTTCAAAATGGCGGCAGGTGGGATTCAAAATGGTGGCCACTGCGGGCCTGGTTTAGTTGTAATAATTAAAGATTCTATTTGGAAGTTTCAACATTTTAGATTTTAGAATGCACGTTTGCAACAAAGCAGTTGGGATGAACCAGTTGGGTTTGAGCTGAGCCAGGTGGGATGAACCAGTGGGGTTTAGGATCAGCCACTTGAGTTTGGGATGAACCAGTTGGGTTTAGAACCAACTGGTTGGGTTTAGAATGAACTGGTTGGGTTTAGAATGAACTGGTTGAGTTTAGAACCAACCCATTGAGTTCAGGATAGGCCAGTTGGGTTTAGAACCAACCAATTGAGTTTAGAACTAACTGGTTGGGTTTAGAATGAACTGGTTGAGTTTACAACCAGCCACTTGAGTTCAGATTGCCCCAGTTGGGCTCAGGCTGCCCCAGTTGAGTTTAGAACCAACCAGTTGAGTTTAGGATGACCCAGCTGAGTTTAGAACCAACCAGTTGAGTTTAGGATGACCCAGCTGAGTTTGGGACCAGCCACTTGAGTTCAGGATGGCCCAGTTGAGTTTAGGACCAACCAGTTGAGTTCAGGATGGCCCAGTTGAGTTCAGAACCAATCAATTGAGTTGACGCTGCCCCAGTTGAGTTGACAACCAACTGGTTGGGTTTAGAACGAACTGGTTGGGTTTAGAATGAACTGGTTGGGTTTAGAATGAACTGGTTGGGTTTAGAATGAACTGGTTGGGTTTAGAACGAACTGGTTGGGTTTAGAATGAACTGGTTGGGTTTAGGACGAACTGGTTGGGTTTAGAATGAACTGGTTGGGTTTAGAACGAACTGGTTGGGTTTAGAACGAACTGGTTGGGTTTAGGACGAACTGGTTGGGTTTAGAACGAACTGGTTGCGTTTAGGACGAACTGGTTGCGTTTAGGACGAACTGGTTGGGTTTAGGACGAACTGGTTGGGTTTAGAACGAGCTGGTTGCGTTTAGAACGAACTGGTTGCGTTTAGAACGAACTGGTTGGGTTTAAGACGAACTGGTTGGGTTTAGAATGATCTGGTTGGGTTTAGAATGAACTGGTTGGGTTTAGAACCAACCAGTTGAGCTCAGGTCGCCCCAGTTGGGACTCCCCAGTTGACTTCAGCCCATCCCAGTTGGGTTGAGGCTCCCAATCCCCGTCCCCGCTGACGCGCTCCCGTTGTTCCCGGCAGAGAAGCTCGACGTCCTGGCCGGCTCCTCCAAGCTCAAGGGCTTCTCCTCGTCCGAGTCGGAGTCCAGCAGCGAGTCGAGCTCCTCGGACAGCGACGAGTCGGACTCAGGTTAGCGCCTCCCTCCTTCCCTCCCTCCCGACCTTGTGGCAGAAATAAACTCGATTTCATCGCCGCCTTCGCCGTCCGCTCGTCTTTGGGGGAGCCTCGGCCCCTCCTGACCCCGCCCCCGACGGATTCAGAATTTTTTGTGGATTTTTTCATCATCCCGGAGCGAGCGCCGCGGGGTGGGAGGGGTTGGGGGGGGTCAGTGAGGGGTTTTGGGGTGGTGGGAGATGGAGGGAGAGGAGATTTGGGGGGGAAATGGGATTTTGTGGGGACAAAATGGGATTTTATGGGGAAAAATACAGAGGAGATGGGGTTTTAGGGAGAAAAAAAGATGGAGGGAAAGGGGTTTTGGGGAAAAATGGAGCAGATGGGATTTTATGGAGAAAAAAATGAGTTAAAGGGATTTTATGGAAAAAACGGGAAAAAAGATGGAGCATGTGGGGTTTTATGGAGATAAGAGTGGAGGAAATGGGATTTTATGGAGGGAAAGGGATTTGGGGGAAAAGTAGGATTTTATGGAGAAAAAAATGGAGCAGATGGGGTTTTATGGAGGAAAAAAGATGAAGGAAAAGGGGTTTGGGGGGAAAAATGGGATTTTATGGGGAAAAATGGAGGAGATGGGTTTTTTATGGAGGAAAAAATGGGATTTTATGGGTAAAAATATGGAGGTAAAGGGATTTTATAGAAAAAATATGAATGGAAAAGGGATTTTTTGGAGAAAATATGGAGGGAAATGGGATTTTATGGAAAAAAGTACGGAGCAGATGGGATTTTACGGCGAAAATGATGGAGGAAATGGGATTTTATGGATAAAAATGGGATTTTATGGTGGAAAAAGATGGAGGGAAAGGGATTTGGTGGAAAAATGGGGAAAAACATGGAGAGAGAGGGATTTTATGGAAAAAATACGGAGGGAAAGATTTTATGGAGGAAATGTGGAAGGTAAGAGATTTTATGGAAAAATTGGGATTTTATGGAAGAAAAATGGAAGGGAAAGGTATTTTATGGAAAAAATGGGATTTTTATGGGGGAAAAAATGGAGGAAATGGGATTTTATGTGAAAAACAAAATTTTATGAAGAAAAAATTGAGGGAACAGAATTTTATGGGTTAAAAAATTGGGAAAATGGGATCCTAAGGTTAAAAACATTGAGGAAATGGGATTTTACAGATTAAAAAAATGGGGAAAATGAGGTTTTAGGGCTAAATACGGAGAAAACGGGATTTTGGGGATAAATCCCTTTTTTATTTTACGGCACTGGGCGGATCTGGGATCTGGAGGGAAAAATGAATGTGGAGGGAATTTGGAATTCCAAGTCCCCGGCGTCGCTCCCTGCGCCTCCCTTGGGATAAAATCCTGATTTTTTTCCTGGTTTTTGTCCCAAATTTTTCTGGTTATTATCCCAATTTTTTTCCTGGTTCTTGTCCCAATTTTTCATGGTTATTATTGCAATTTTACCTGGTTGCTCTCCAGATTTTTCCTGGGTTTTAGCCCAAATTTTCCTGGTTATTATCCTGCATTTTCCTAATTCCCACCTTTCCTCGCACCCCTCCCCACCGTGGGTTTGGGATTTGTTCCCATCCCAAAATCCAAGGTTGGGCCTGGGAAGGGTTTGGTGCCTCCAGTGTTGGAAAATCCATGGAAATATTTGGGATTGAATTCCAGAGGGGGTCAGGAGTGGAGAGGGAGCAGAAATCCAAAAAAAATCCCCCAAAAAAGAGAAAAACAATCCTAAAAAAAAAAAAAAAGAGAAAAAAAATCCCCAAAAATCTCCCCCAAAACAGCAGAAATCCCCAATAACATTAAATAATCCCCAAAAAAATCTGGGATCTGGTGGTGATTTTCCAGAATTTTTCCAGGATAAATCCAGAATTAGAAATCTTTGAACGTTTTTGTGATTTTTTTTTTAGAGCAATTTTAAGGAATTTCTCCTAAATTTGGGGATTTTTGGGTGAGGTTAAAATGTTTTGTTGGAATTTTTAAACCTGACTGAAGAGTGGGAAAATCCAGAGATTTGGTGCTGAATGCTTCTCTGGATTTATCCTTTAAATCCTATTTTTATCAGTTTTTTTTCTTATTTTTGCCTCATTTTCCATCAAATCCACCAAAACTGGGCTCATCCCAAATCCAGAACTTTAATTTTTCCCAAAAAATGGGTGGTTGGAAGCAGAAAAACTTGGAAAAGGCATTTCTGGGGATGAATGTCACTCCAAACCACCAAATCCAGATTTTTTTTTTTCCCTCAGAAAACTTTGATCTGCCCCAAATATTTTCCCCAAATCCGTTGATTTTTATGTTCCTTTTCCCAAGATTTCTCAGCCTTGGAAGCACCAGCTCCTCTCTCCCGCAAAAACTTGGAAAATTGGACCCATTGGATGTTTGGGAATAATAAAAGTGAGACAAGGACTTCAGAAATTCACTTTTTTCTTGGAATTTCACCCCAGGATTTGGGAATTTGGATCCATCCGTCGGCATTTCGCTTTTTGGGTGGGAATAAAATCAGGATTTTGGGGAAAATTCGGGAAAAATCCCATAAATTTGACATTTCTGCCCCAAAATCACCTGGAAGTGACTTCTCCATCTTATCCCCATGGATTCGGGGTTGAAGGTTCATCCACGGGTTGGGTTGGGATCTCCAAAATCCGGGAGGATCCTTCTGGGAACGCGATTCCGACTCGGATCCGAGAGCCGGGGAGGAACTTTGGGGTCATCCTTGGGTTGAAATCCTTGGAATTCTCTGTGTGGACCAGGAAATTCCAATTTGGACCCAAAATTGGTGATGAAATTTGGGATCATCCACGGGTTGGGATCTCCAAAATCCAGGATGATCTTTCTGGGAACGCGATTCCGACTCGGATCCGACAGCCGGGGAGGAACTTTGGGGTCATCCTTGGGTTGAAATCTTTGGAATCTTCTTGTGGACCAGGAAATTCCAATTTGGACCCAAAATCGGTGATGGAAGTTGGGAACATCCTTTGGTTTGGATCTCCAGGTGATCTCCATGGAAACTCACGATTCCGACTGGGACCCAAAACCGGTGATGGAATTTGGGATCATCCTTGGGCTGAAATCTCAGGAATCTCTTTCTGGACCAGAAAATTCCAACTGGGTCCCAAAATTGGTGGTGAAATTTGGGATCATCCTTGGGTTGGGATCTCCAGGATCTCCAGGTGATCTCTCTCCATGGAACCTTGCGATTCCAGCTGGGACCCAAAATCGGTGATGGAGTTTGGGATCATCCCTGGGTTGGGATCTCCAAAATCTAGGATGATCTTTCTGGGAACGCGATTCCGCCTCGGATCCGACAGCCGGGGAGGAAGTTTGGGGTCATCCTTGAGTTGAAATCTCCTCTGGACCAGAAAATTCCAACTGGGACCCAAAACTGGTGATGGAATTTGGGACCGTCCTTGGGTTGGGATCTCCGGGTGATCTCCGGGTGATCTCCATGAAACCTCGTGATTCCAACTGGGACCTAGAATTGGTGGAGGACGAGTTTGGGATCATCCTTGGGTTGGGATCTCCAGGTGATCTCCATGGAACCTCACGATTCCGACTGGGACCCAAAATTGGTGATGGAGTTTGGGATCATCCTTGGAATCTCCTTCTGGACCAGGAAATTCCAACTGAGACCCAAAAATCTGTGGTGGAGTTTGGGATCATCCGTGGGTTGGGATCTCCAGGTGATCTCCGTGGAACCTCACGATTCCGACTGGGACCCAAAACTGGTGATGGAAGTTGGGATCATCCTTGGGTTGGGATCCCTGGAATCTTCTTTTGGACCTCGCGATTCCAACTGGGACCCAATGGCTGGGAATGAAGATTGGGGTCATCCTTGGGGTCTCCAAAATCCAGGATGATCCTTCTGGGAACGTGATTCCAGCTGGGATCAAACACCAGCGATAGATTTTGGGGTCATCCTTGGGTTGAAATCCTTGGAATCTTCTGGACATTGTGATTCCGACCTGGATCAACAGTTGGTGATGAAGGTTGGGATCATCTTTTCGTTGGGATCTCCAGAATCCAGGATGATCCTTGTGGACCTCTCGATTTCAACCGGGACCAGCAACCGGCGATGGAATTTGGGGTCATCCTTGGGTTGAAATCCTTGGAGTCTTCTTCTGGATCTCAGATCAACAGTTGAAGGTTGGGATCATCTTTGAGGTGGGATCTCCAGAATCCAGGATGATCCTTGTGGACCTCTCAATTTCAACCGGGATCAACAACCAGTGATGGAATTTGGGGTCATCCTTGGGTTGAAATCCTTGGAATCTTCTTCTGGACCTCACACTTGTGACTGGGATCCAACACTGGCGACGGAATTTGGGATCATCCTTGGGTGGAAATCCTTGGAATCTCCTTCTGGGAACGCTGGGATTCCAGCTGGGATCCAGCGATGGAATTTTCCGAGGTTCTCCCCCTGGAGCGGTGACGTTCCCAGGATATCTCATCCTGTGGAATCCATGGATTTTCTTGGCCGTTGGATCTTCTTACAACGATTTTCCCTCTTTTTTTTCTTTTTTTTTTTTTTTTTGCGGCAAAATCCCCGATCCCAGAAATCCCTGGGGAATTCCAGCCTCGTTCCCGATCGGTGCCGTCGGGTTCCTCAGGAGCCGTTCCCAAATTAATTTCTTTTCTTTTCCCCTTTTTTTTTTGGCAGAAATGGCGCCAAAATTGAAGAAAAAAGGGCACTCGGGGCGGGAGCAGAAAAAGGTAAGGTTGGGATTGGGATTGGGATTGGGATTGGGATTGGGTTGAGATGGGATCCATGGATTGGGACTGGATTAATTGGATTGGGGTTGGATCCATGACTTGGGATGGGATCCATGGATTGGGATTGAGATTGGATCAGTCGCTTTGATGACCGAAAGCCATTTTTGATGACACAGAAGAACATTTTGGTGTCCAAAACCACCTCTAGATGACCCAAGAGACCATTTTGACGACCAAAACACCATTTTGGTATCCAAAACCACATTGTGATGACCCAAGTTATCATTTTGGTGTCCAAAACCTCCTTGAGATGACCCAAGAGCTCACTGTGACCACCAAAAGACCATTTTAGTGTCCAAAACCACCTTTAGATGCCCAGGAGGTCATTTCCATGACCAAAACACCATTTTGGTGTCCAAAACCATCTTTAGATGACCCAGGAGCTCATTTTGATGTCCAAAACCACTTTTGGATGACCCAAGACCTCACTTTGACCACCAAAACACCACTTTGGTGTCCAAAACCTCCTTTAGATGACCCAAGAGCTCATTTTGACCACCAAAAAACCTTTTTGGTGTCCAAAACCACTTTTAGATGACCTAAGAGCTCTTTTTGGTGTCTACAACAGCATTTGGATGACCCAAGAGATTATTTTGGTGTCCAAAACCACCTTTAGATGACTCAGGACCTCACTTTGACCCCTAAAAGGCGTTTTTGATGTCCAAAACCACCTTTAGATGACCCAAGAGATCATTTTGATGTCCAAAACCACATTTGGATGACCCAAGAGATCATTTTGATGGCCAAAAGTCAATTTTGTTGTCCAAAACCTCCTTTAGAAGACCCAAGTGTTCACTTTGACAACCAAAATTTTGGTGACAACCAATTCCAGCCCATTCCGACGCCACCACCACCACCCCCGAACCCCCATTTCTCCACCCCACCAGAACATCTCCACCCTCGTAACTCCTCCCTCCTCCCACAGCACCACCACCACCACCACCCCGCGGCGCCGCCGCCGCCGCAGCCCC
>JAWWMN010000354.1:0-13899 GCA_035047745.1 Catamblyrhynchus diadema | reverse complement strand
CTTTGATCCAGCCTGGGCATTTTCTCTGCTTCCTTTTGAATTTGAAGATTGAGATGGTTTGACCTGTAAGATTTAAGGAGAGTTCAATTAAAATTCTAGCATTGCTTTCCTTTTTTTTACATATTCCCACAGAAGAGAGAAGATATTTATGAGGTTGACTGCATTATTACAAAATATGTTTTGAGCAGATGCCAAATGATTAAATTAAGCTCTAATGGAGAAGATACTTATATGGCAAATCAGAACAGATGTAAATACCTTGGAAGCACTTTTGCTGTTTGTTATCCCCTCTATGGTGATGACGTGTCCCTCGTTTTTCAGCAGCCGGGCTTTGGGTCCCACCTTCAGGTAGGATATGGTGGCAAAGGCTGTGAAGCTGAAATCCTCCCTGCATGAATGAAATCACTGTTACAGGGGAAGGTTGGAGATGGAAGCCATAATATGCAGGGGGAAAGAACTATAGAATCATAAAGGTTAGAAAAGACCTCCAAGATCATCAAGTCCAACCATCAACCCAGCACTGCCACCAAACCATGTCCTCAGGTGCCACATCTGCATGTTGTGTGAACAGTCCCTGGAATGGTGACTCTACCACTGCTCTGGAATGGTGACTCCACCACTGCTCTTCTCAACAGCCCCTTCCATAAGGACAGAGACACATTAACCCTTCTGATGGGTGTTCCAGAGAGCAGCCTCATTCTGCTTTATTCAAATAGACAGTCAGGTGACTGAGCTACTCAGATCAACACTTAAAATAATTCAGTTTGTGGACCTTGACACACACAAAAACACTCAGATGCAGACTTGTCAATCTCTTAAAACACATGGAGGAAAATGAGGAATAAAACATGTAATAAGTCATCTGCTCACCCTCTTAATAATATTAAAAAAGCTGTACAGACAGATGCAAAGAAAAATTAAGTCAAAATATAGGAATTAGATATTTGTAGGTATTCTTGAACTTAACAATTATATGAGAAGACAAAACACATAGCACATGGACAACTTACAGAGGCAGCACTATTGTTAGTTCCACTATGCTTTCTTAAAATTTCCGAGTACCACTTTCCACATTAGCCAGTCTTTCCTGACCTAGACATGGTGTGCACAACCCCATTTGCTTTCCTTATCCATGGAATGTGAATGAGAGCTGTATGAACTGCAGACTTCTCCAAAATTAATCCTGCTGCAGATTTAAACATTCTACCTGAATACAGAAGACCCCCAGCTTTTTTAATTTGCACGAGATGAGGCATTTAAACTGTTCCTCTGACTTTAGAAATGGAAATATAGCAATACTTAAAGGGTTAAGAATACATTAAATGCATCTGAAATGAAAACAGGACTACAGAATGTATCCATTAATGTTACACAGAAGTAACAAGAGAGCAAAGAAAAATGACTACTAAATGTTAAAAAACCAAAACAAAGAAAACAAAATAGTTATCTTACATACTTCAGATACTGCTGCAGCAGTAAATGGGCAATAATTCTCTCCAGCTCCTCTCGAGGGTGCTTGGGTGGAGAAACTTCAGGCACCCTGAATTTGGACACACCTTTCCCAGACCAGGCATCGATTAATTTCAGTGGGGTGAGTTTCTCACTCATGCTGTCAGCTTGCTCAAGGATCTTTATTAGATCCCTGCAATATCCTGTTACATCCAGCTCCTCACATGCTGCAAGTGAAGGAACATTGAAATAGAAAGCTCTTTGTAGTTATACATATAGTTATATGTAGCTATACATACATATCTTTGTGCTATCCAACAGCAAGGCTTTTTGTGTTTTGCTTTTAAACTAACTTGGCAACAGTAGGCCACCAAAAACTGATATTCCAAACAAAATCTGCACCTTGAAAACAGTCAGTAATACAAGCACAGGTCACAAAATTTGTTCAGAGTTTTTCTACACCAGGTATTTCTTCAAATCACCTTTTCCCATGTTCCTGTCCTTTACCTACCATTCTCTCTACAGCAGTTATCACACATTCTGTTGCAGTTTGCAGAATCCCACACTTCATCAAAGTGGTGAGCTATGAGCACCCGGCGACACCTGAGGAGCAGAGAGCAGAGGGGGCTATGGATCCCAGGTGGGTTTGTCACACCTGCCTTGTACAGCATGAAATGGCAAAAAAGGTCCTAGGGACAGCCCACATCTCAGAACAAGCACAAAGAATTATCAGAGGAAAAATCAGAGAACAAATGCAGCAACACCAGTATTCCCTATCAGCTATGCCAATACTGGTGTAGGAACAGTTTGGTTGAAGCACAAGAGTACAACCTGCAGTTTCAAGGGAAACTTTTAAGAATATGAACTCGTGGTTACACTGAGGCCACAAAAGGCTTTACTGGATGCACCAGTTGTCCACAACACAGATACACATTTTCCATGAAGTATTCCAAATATCACAGTGAAGCAGGTGAAGCAGCAAACACACCTGGATTCCTATGTGCCATTAAACACTGTAGCTCAGAGCCGAAACCACAGAACTCCAGTATTTCCTCTGACTGGGATCTGAAATCCAGTGTTTGTTGACAGATACTTCACCTCAACACAACCACTTCCAGAATTGTATCCTGAAGCTGGCAAGCTTGCTCCTGTTTTTGTGGGTGGTTTTGTTTGGTGATGGGTTCATTTTGGTTTTGTTTCAGGTTTTTTCTTTTCTTTTGTTTTTTTTTCTAAACACCCCCTAAAACCCCCCCAAAAATTAGCCCATTTAAAAACTAAGCAACCAAGCCACCACAGTAACTTACTTGTTCATATTTTGGCAATAAGATACCATATCATACAGCTTCTCTTGGCCAACATTTTCCATCACCACCATTGAGCTGATTCTGAATATATCTCCAAACCCATAATACAAAATGCAGTCAGCTTTTTGGTCATCTCTACCTGCAATGCATTAAAATGAACACATAATTACAATCTCAACCAATTGCTCCTCAAGTTCTTTAATAAGCTCTTCTCCACATAGACTCAAATCTGTCTTTAAGAAAGAAATGAGATGAACAAGATCAAAAAAACCCAAAACACTGCAAAATGTTTTTGGGGGTGGAGTTTGGCCATAACAGGTATTTAATGCTGCTAAACATTGATCAATCCTTACAATTCCCTGCTCCAGACTCCCCATCCTACTTGTATTTCTGAAATTCATACAATGATTAAACATCATCTAGAGGCAATCTGAGCAAATCACACATCCCAGGTGCTGTACAAAATAAAAAAAATAAAATTGTATATCAAATCTGTGTCATATTATTCTGGTAAGCCACAGATTTGAGAGAAAATCAAGTATTTAAAAAGACACTAGATAGCCAGTTATTCTTTGTTACACTGCAGTAGAGGCCTGGTGATGAATTCAGTTTACATTTAAAGCCTCCTTACAGAGGCAGTTTCATTACACCCTTTAGAAACTGTCTCAAAGGCAAGAGACTTTGCACAATTGCTTGGAAAACCGAAGGACAGTTTTGCTGGTGTAATGGATGTCAGCGGCAACTTGGCAAAAGCCACTTCCTGCAATACCTGCACGTCCACTCTCTTGGTAGTAGTTTTCCATGGACTTGCTCATAGAGTGATGGATTACAAACCTCACATCAGGTTTATCAATTCCCATGCCAAAAGCAACAGTTGCCACTACCACCTGTGAAAAAGAAAAGGATTGAGAAATCATCAAGCTACCAAATCACAATTTGTTTAAATAAGACATAAGTTCATGTAAAGTATTTACTTAACCTGGATTTGATTTGTTGCCCATCCTTTATGAACTTTGGTTTTAGATTTAGCATCCATGTTTGCATGGTAAGTCCCTGCCTTGATTCCCAGTTTCTGCAAACTCACAGTAACTTGCTCAGAATCCTTCTGAGAAAAGCAGTACACAATTCCTGCACAAAAGTGAAAGAGGCCTCATTGTAATGCCTTAAAAAGGCCCAACAATCCCCAATAGTTAAAAACAATTGTGAAAGTTTTATTAGCTTATGAAATAAATAATTAAAAAGCATTATACAGTCTTTGTGCCAATTTAGTCCATAGTATTGGTATTTATGAAGGAAAATTCAGTTATCAGATTGCACCTGAAGGCTAAAGAGGAAATACAGATGCCAATCCATAGAACCATGGAAGCATTCTGTAAATGCCCAAGGAGGACAATGCTTATTAAAGGTTTTTAAAGGGGTGCTATGCCTTATGACATCTATGGCATCTCACCTGAGGTTTCAATTAAATTTGCCTTTTGTCATTAGTCAGGCTGGGCTAAGCCAGGGATCACCCACAAAGCCATGTGATTTTGAATCATTTTAGCACAGTTTGTGCTCAGGGAGCTGCTCCTCACAGCCACAGAGCTCCAAGCAGAGACAGGGACAGACTGCTGCTCTAGAACCTGGGTTCTGCTGCCTTGGCAAGATGCCTCTCCTCTTTATTTCCACTACAGAGTTTATTGACTACACAAGTCCAACTTCTAGAGTTCTGTTTTTATCTGCAATTCACCCCCTAACACCCATTCTGGGCACTGAGTAACAGATGACTCTTCTGATCAAATATGAAAAAACATATTAAAGATATCAAGTATCCTGACACATGGATAGCAAACAATGGGTGATTTAAGAACATAGAGATCACCTTTTCTGAGCCTTGCTTTTACAATCTTAAACCTTCCTATTATTACCTATGTAACCATTGTTCTATAGACATTAGCATTCCAGTTCAATACTTCAGAAGATACAAGTAAACTGTAAAGACATTTAAACACTAATGAATAAAGAGAGAAATTATTCAAGGTTTTGAGCTTCCTAAATTTCATTTATTCTAATGCTGCCTTCACCAGACATTAAACATCCAGAATTTCTCTACATGCTTCAAGATCATTTGAAAACATCCTAACATCCTTGCAATGATGAAGGTTATGGAAGATAACATGTGTGTTTTGTGACACTTTTTACCTGACAGTCCTTTGTACCTTCCATTAATGGTCTTAACTATGTCCTCAATGAAATCTTCATTATTTGAAGGCTTATGCCGAACCTCAAAAATACATTAAGCACATGTCAGAGTTCAAGTGGGCAAACAGTCTGCCAACCAAACTTATTTTACTTTCCCCAGTATAATAAACACAATTATTCTGCCATTTAAAAAGAATTACTATATTCTTCTTATGAACAGTCAGATTACAACTCAAAAGTCCATTGAAAAATAAACCCCAAAACAAAGCTGCAAGCTTTCCCCACCAAGAACAATAAACAAACCTGTGGCCAAAGTGAAAATACAGCACAACAAAATAATTCACAACCTTTCTGCCATCATAAGACATATTTTCCAACAGGTTGAAGCAGTCTGAGCCTCCTGCCTGCCCCTCTCCCTGCAGGACACAGAACAGCACAAATTAGGCAGCAAGACCTACCTCATAGTAAAGGTTGGGCCTGTTGAAGGAAGCAGTAAAGGTAATGCACTTCTGAACGTGCAAAATGCTCTGAGCATCCTTTAAAACATGATTGGTAGCTGTTGCTGTCAATCCAATCAAGGGAGTATTGGGAAACTGTCTTTTCAGGATACCAAGAGACTTGTAGTCTAAGCAAGAAAAGAAAAAGGGGAAAGAAAAAGATTTCTCCTACCACAAATGCAAACTTAAAAAAGGCATTAATGTAGACAGTATTTAATGGGGTAATACTGCAATAAATGTTATTACTGCTAATCTACTACAGAACTAATTTATACATCCAAAGGAAGTAACAAGCAGGTTGCACTTAGCAAAAGAGATGTCTTCTAATTGAGTTTTAAAGACTCAATCACAGAATCATTTGGGTTGGAAGACATCTCAAAGGCCATCTTGTCCAGCCCCCCGCCATGAGCAAGGAACCTTCCACTATCCCAGGTTGCTCAGAGCGCCATCCAACCTGGCCTTGGACACCTCCAGGGATGAGACATCTGTAACTTCTCTGGACAGCCTGTGCCAGTGCCTCACCGCCCTCACAGTTCTTCCTAATACCCAATCTAATCCTACCCTCAGTTTGAAGCCATTCCCCCTTGGCCTGTCACTCCAAGCTCTTGTAAAAAGTCCCTCCCCAGTTTCCTTTGAGGCTCCCTCCAGCTACTGAAAGGCTGCAATTATCAGCCACAGTTCCGAAGGCAAAATTGAATGGAAGTAGAAATTCTTCAAAAGTTAGAAAAATATGTGTTGCACTGTATTAACCAACATTCAGGTTATTTTGCAGGTTTGTTTTTACAAAGAGCTTTTGAGTAAACAGAGCTTTTCTAATAAACAAGCAATGTGGAATTTGGAACATAGACCAGGCTGTAATAATAAAAAAATTTAAAGGTTCAGTACTGACAATCACCTACTGCCTTTGAACAGAAGTGCAGCCAGAGGTACACATCCAAATTCCACACTGCCTGTTGAACCAGCCTGGCTCTTGGCTCAGGCACCACTTCTTAGCAAAACTGCTAAGAGTGACTTTACAGTTAATATTGCTTCAAATCAGGTTTTCTTTCAAAGACAAAGAAACAGCAACTTTAGAATATTCTACAGTCTCCAAGACAGGAAAAAGACTGAAGCACACTTTCTTTCCCTGTAAGCGAAGGCAATTTGTTTCCGCTTGCTTTAGAGATGATTAAAATATATCTCATGAATTTACAAAATGCTGTACCTCTTTCATCAGAAGGGCCAGGGAGTGGTGTACAGAATGGCACTTTCATATAGCAGATTAAAGGTAACTATCATCCCTATTAAAGATGCCATAAAAAAGCTTTGATTTTATAAAGCTCCAATTAAAATAAGCAGAATAAGTAATTTTTCAGAATACTGACAGCAAAATCTACGTTGAAATCGTCATTTGCATGACCTTAGCTCCTGGATGATTTGTAAATTAAAGTCCTTGAGCTAACACAGGTAGGTGTCACACATTAAGAATTCACTTCACACAGGAAGGAAGCAGCTGGCATTATTTCAGGCCCAACCCATGACTGACTGACTGACTGCTGCCTGAGCAGCCCTGCAGAGGGATTTCTGAGAAGCATACCAGGCCTGAAGTCGTGGCCCCACTGACTGCAGCAGTGCACCTCATCCACAGCGATGCGAGCTAGGCAGCCGGCCTGGTAAGCCTTCTCCAGCTTGGACATGAACATTTTGCTCTTTGCAATCTTCTCTGGGGTCACATAAATGAGCTTCAGCTGGGAATTCCTCTTCAGCATTTCTGTGTGCACCCACTTCACGTGTTCCTGTTCAAAAAAACCAGACGGCAGGGAGTGACAAACTGGGACAACACACTGGAGTGCTTAGTGCCAAGGCTCATAGGCGGTGATTAGCAATTCATAAGGTCTAATTAACAGAGACTGATAAAGTGTTCCACAGCACTGACCACTATAAGCCTTTGTAGAAGATCACTGTATATGAAATCGTCGTTTTAATACTTAGAAAATCTGTGCTGGAACTTTGAAGAAGCAAACTGTTGAATATGTGTCTTTGCTCCATTGTGTGGTATCAATATTTCCCCAATAAATTGTGATCTACCAAATATCCCTGCGATACTAAAAGTGTAAAATAATTCCTTGCACACTACAGTAGTTTTTATTACTGAGTTTTCAGAGCTCTGTGCATCAAAGCAGGCTTCAAGTTTGGCACATTGCATCAAACCAGAGACTTATCAAATCCAGTGTCATGTGCAAGTTAATGATCACAGCCTCCTGCTAGTCAGGAAATTAACTATAAAAAAGCAGTTGCCTAGTAAGAGACTAGGAAATGAGTTGCTTCTGGGCCTCTGGATCAAACAGCTCACCACCCTATAGTAAGAGATAAACAATTATATGTAAAAGCCTGCACTGCTCAACATGGTAAAAGAAGACAAAAATCACCTACTCAGTCTAGAAACTGAGTAAAAATCCACAACGCACATCAGCCAAAGGCACTTCACACCCTCTAAACAGCCCCAAGAAATCTATTTATTCCACACATGGTGTTGGTTCCCATGAGTTGTCGTCACTAAAACATGAACACAAGATACTTAACCACCTTTCCCACATCACAGCACCCTCCTGGCCAGATACTGTTGCTAGAACAGCATTAGCTGATAAATCTGTCTCATCCATTCAATATTCACAGTAACTACACAGAGGGGAGACATCAGCACATTCACCACAAAGCACAAGAACTTATACACACCTTGCTGCTTGAGGCATTTAACAAAGCTGCAGAGATACCAAGCTGTTCCAAAATCATGAGCTGATCTTCCATGAGAGATATCAAAGGACATATCACCAGTGTGAAACCTGTAACAATCGATCATTGTGCAGTTCAGATGTCACAAATATCTCCTCTAATTCTTTATACTGATGCATCAGCCCTGCTCTGAAGAAACTGCCAAATGTAAGCTCAAGCTTCATACACAGCAGGGGATTCCCCTCCTAGACAGCTGACAATTGAGTGCCAGATCACACAGGGATAATTCTTATTAAATGCCCACAACACACACCTCCTCTTAGGGTCTAGACCACAAACAAAACTGAGCTCCAACAGGTAAGAGTATGGAAATATACGAAAGAAAAGTTGGATATCTGCGTCATGAGGTGCTGATTTGCCACAGAACTGAGCAGTGAGAGGGAGTGGTAAATTTGGCCTTTGTAAGTAAGTCAACTTCCAATGCAATTGGATGTGTTATTAAAAATAAACCAACCAAACAAAACCAAATCGACCAATCAAAACCCACATTAAATAATGTTCATTCTCCAAATAACTATAAAAGGGAGAAAATAAATCTAGTTCGTTATATTATGTCCTTTTTTTTCCTTACATACCATCAGAACAGACAGCTGGTAACTGGTAACAAAGGCTCTTCCCACCACCTGTGGGCATGACAAGAAATATATCCTTCCCTGCCATTGAAGCATTTACTGTTTCAAGCTGCAGTGATCTAAACTTCTGGAGTTTAAATTTGCTCTGCAGTGCAGTTTTTATCTTCTCATACCATGGAAAATCTGTTAAGGGAAAAAAAACCAATTCAACAAACACATTTCATAAGCAAATTAAAATATAAGAAGGAGGGGTAATTTACATATTGAATAACTAAATCTAGCAGTGACACAATTTTAGATCTGGGAAAGTGTTTAAGGATTCATAATGGCACAGAAAAAGCTCCACACAACCTGAGTCTGGATACACCATATTCTAGGGTGGACCTTTGAAAACTCAAATAGTAAACACAATTCACCTCCAGGCCAAAGCTCTCATTGCACATGGATGTGAACTAGTGTGAAAAACTGAAAACAGATGAACTTCAGAGTGCTAATGATCATGTTAACTCATTAGTCCAAAACAACTAGAAATTAGAATCCCACCCTGAAAATAAATAAAACCAGACACTGAGCCCTACAGTAGTTACTCAAATGCTTCCCTCATACAAATGCAGCAATTACAAATAGCATAAAGAAGGAGGGATACAATTTTTCAATATATTCCATCAATAATAAACATTTATTAAAAAAATAAAGAGAGGGAAAAGTTGTTTAATCTTCCCCAAAATCACCACCCCAACCTGCTTTTAATAGGTTTTTCTTTTCTTCAATAAAGACCTAAAGACTGCATTTTTACAAGATGGAATACTGTAAAAACTTCAGTTATGCTTCCTGATACATAATTTTGGTACTATTAAAATTAAAATGCAGAAGAACTGTGAGAGCTCCAGGTTACAGCACATGCAAGGCAAAAATTAATTCTGGGACTTGAGGTGACATTGCAGAGAAATTTAGAAAGAGCACAGTTAAAATCCAAGGCTCTGTGAAGCCAAGAAAAGTCTCCCACTGGCCTCCATGAGTTTTAAAGTGGGAACAAATTTAGCTGCTGCTCTTGTTTAATACACACACAGCATCTGACTGCAAAGGCATTAATTTTCAAAGCACAGGAGGTGAGAATCAGGCATAGAACTACACAGACCAAATGATTTGTTCAATTGCATAATTTGCAATGATAAAGTATCAGTACTCTTACATATACATAATACTTCTCAAATACAGATAAATATGGATTCAACTACAAGATTAATTTTATTTTTTAAAAAGCAAAAAAAAGCTTATATATATGATAGGTATAGGCATTTACAAATTGAAAATTAAATTAAAAAGGAGAAAAAAAAATCAATAATCTAAGTCATATGTGGCAAGGCATAACACGGCCAAGAAGCAACAACTATTCAGGACTTCAGTTAATGTCTAACTTGAAACACAGCAGCCCTCCCACCACCACGAGGCACTTGCCACTTGCACCAATTCTACAATAATAATGTATTCTAGGGGTTTTTTGCCAGTCAGCACCTATCTAATCTGCTTTAATTTGTTAAGACAGTGAGGCTACATAACCCATCACAAACACTACCAATGTCCTACCCACTCAAGGAAGAGGAAACACAAAACGAGCAAAAACCAACTCTTAAGTCCAAATTTGTCATTATCAAACTCTGAGAAATTCCAAAGCAATTTGTTTTAGAACAGGAACAAGGAGAAGTATTGCAGTATAAGCATTTAGTATGCAAGTACTGCAATAAAAATTTACTCTGGGATTCTAAGAGCAAATTAGATCAAATTGTGACTTAACAACAAGCAAAGAATTAAAGCAGTTATAACAGGCCATTCTGACAGAACAGATAATTCTGCCTAGAACAACTCGATTAGTGTTTAGGAATGTCCAGTGAGACAAGTACAAACATCACCCCATTACCCGGGCGTGTCAGCCAGCTGATTAAAATTAAATAGGACAACATCATTATCCAAACAAAATTCTGTATAAGTGCATTTTCCCCTACTGGATTAGTTCACCTTTCTGTTAAAATATTGGACTTTGACTCTGCAAACCTTTTTTGTTCCATTCCTCAGCTGAGGTTTCAGTGTCTTTACTTCCACCTGCCCCCAAGTCGCCTGAGGACTGTTTTATCAGATTCTTGACTCTCATCTTCTTTTGAAGGAGCTCCTGCTGCTTATCCACAAGCTCCTGTATCTGCATCTCCACTGCTTGCAGGTCATTCTCAATGGACACCAGCACCTCCTCTAGCACTGCAGGGAGAGGCAAGGAGAAGGCACAACAGAGACCACAGCCATGTGCTGATGCCACTTTTAATTGTGCTATTTGTACTCCAGCCAGAGATCAAGCTGTTAAGAAAGGCTTTATTACCATGTGAGAAGCAACATTAACCCCAGCAAGTTAAACTCCTCAGGAGTTGCAAACAGGGCCATTAGCAACAAGCCATGTTCATGCACCAAGACCTCCCTCCTCCACAGAACAAGAGGATGCTGAGCAACAGGGTTCGGGTGTAGAGGGAAAATGTTTTATCCATCCTTCACACGCGAAAGAAGTGAAGCAAATGCTCCCCAAAAGCTTGGGTCACAAAAGTGACTCTTTGGCAGGAATTGCCTCTTTCCATCCCAATATGCATGTGTGTGAATTGCAGATTGTGCTAGAATCCAGTCCCTGGAGTCTAAAAGAATAATTAACACATACATGTACATGCCAAGCATCTACTCCAGAGCCAGGTCAGAAAAGCATCAGAAGGAATTACTTCCTCCCCCACACCCACAAAACCCAAGAGATTTTGACCCATCCAGAGCAGATATGGTAATATGGTTATGGAAACAAAAAAGTGTGATATGGAAAAAGTATCTTCATTTCAAATAGCACAAAATGGTGACACATGTCTTCCTAAATGCCCACTGCTACTCAGCAGAAAACAGTTAAGAATATCTTAAAATATGAAGCACATTTTAAAATATTGAAAACCAAGTAATTTCCTTGACAAACTTGATTTTCATCCTACAATAGCTTGGGTTGGAAGGGACCTTAAAGCTCATCTCATGCCAACTTCCCTGCCACTGGACCAGGTTGCTCAGAGCCCCATCCAACCATGCCCTGAACACTTCCAGGGATGGGGCATTTTGGTTTAGTTTCACCTAAGATATAAAAAGCTATCCAGTAAAAGAATTTTTTCTTCAAATTTTAAGTATAGTAGCACAGATTCCACAAGCTCTTTTATGCATACATTAAATTAATGTAAATAACATCAGGTGATTGTGTCTTGTTAGCTAAGAGACAGCAAAATGAACATATGGAATATAAATCATGGATTACCTGCAACAGCTGTCATCTTTGGAGATTAAAGAATGTTATCTTTAGGAGATCTTATTTAACCAAGCAACTGTCACTGAAAAGAAAATGAAATAAATCAATTTTAAAATATATTTTATAAGCAAACCTTCTCAACTTAGAACAAATTTTCTGCAGGAGATTTTTCATTACCAGAGCCGTTGATGTAACAGTTTAAGCACTGGTTAATTTAATTTGCTCACTAGATGACAACTGCTTTTTCCCTCCTGCAAAATGGATGAACACAAACTCACAACCAATTCCCAAGGCCACAGCTCACCAGGCTTCTAAATGAATCCAAGTGAAGTTTAACCAAGTCATACATTTCCTGCAAGAGCAATGCTCTAAGGTAGACCACTCACTCACCAAGTGCCCATTGCCATTTTTGATCTCTTCAAAGCTTATTTTACAGAGAAGTCTGGACACATTATATTGTGCCCCTTAGAAAGGCAGCCACCATAACACCTAGAGGATCTGTTAGGAGGAAGTGAAAATGCTGTTTGGTTTAGAGAAGGGGATCAATTTTGAATAATCATCAGTGAAATGAATATGGAACTGAATTTATTGGGTCATTATTTAAACAACAGTTTTTGTCACATTGTACCTTAATAATACCAAACTCAAGAAATTTATATTTTCTGTTATTGCATCCTGAACTGTTTATTACATGGATGGAAGCAAAGTCCAATGAAAGATGAAAGGGAATCAATTCAACATTACAATAAATACTGGGGGGAAAAAATTCCTCACTACCAGCTAATTCCACCGCAACAAGGATCTTCCTCACTCCTATAAATGGAAGGGGAAATACATATTAATAATGATGTGTAAAATAAAACACTTCCGCATCACCCAGGGCCAGACCCAGACACCTCTTTATCGCCTGCAGGGGCGGCGACTCCACCACCTCCTGGGCAACCTGCCCCAGCGTAGGAATATTCACAGGCGTACAGTGTGAACATTATACAAATACATCTAGTGAGCGTATACAGTGCAATATTCCCTGCATCCCTCACCTACACGCCAGCCGCGGGCACGGCGCAGGTCAGGCCTGCTCGGTGGGGCTGCGGGACGGGGCAGGACAAACGGATGGACGGGCAGGCAGGCAGGGAAGGCCCCACTCGGAAGGTGCAGGACGGGGCAGGATGGATGGATGGAGGGAGGGAGGGAGGCCGCCAAGGCGAGCAGGAGCAGCGCCTCGCAGCCGTGTCCTCCCGTGCGCTGGGCTCAGCCGTGGCTCGGGCCGACAGCTCCCACAGCTGTCCCGAGGGCTAGTGCCGGCCGCGCTCCCGCATCCCTTACCTTTTATCCCTTATCCCTCCTCCCTGCTCCCTCACCCTTCACGGCTCCCGCCCCGCGGCCCCGCTCCCACCTGCGCCGCGCGCGCCGGGCCCCGCCCTTTCCGCCGCCCGCCCTCAGCCACTGGCGCGCGGGGCCCGGCGCGAGCACCGCCCCTCCGCCAATCAGCGCCGGCCGCGGGCCGTGGGCGGGACGGCGCGCCCGCGCGGCCGCACAAGGCGGCTGCTGATTGGCGGCTGGCGCGACCAATGGGCGAGCGGCTCTCCTGCGGCCGGGTGCGTGCTTCCGGAGGGCATGGCCGGTGCCACTCCCGCCCGCCGGGAATTGTCCGCAGGGATGCGGGAGCTCCCCCAGCTCGGGGAGCCCCGGTGTGGCCGGCCCTTGGCGGCCCGGAGCTGCCGCCTGCCCGGTGAGAGCGGCTGGTGCTGACTTAGAGAGATAAACCCCCGCAGGGCACGGCTCTGGGAACAGATCTGCGCTGTAATTGCACA